>PVIR01002644.1:0-99461 GCA_004026965.1 Petromus typicus
CCCAGTATGGTATGTGGTTACCAAGGATCAAACCCAGGCCCTTGCACTTGCAACACAGGTGCCAGAACCACTGAACTAAACCCCCGGCCCATACCAGTATAGTTCTGAGGTCATAAACAGGGATATGAAGAAACTGTTAACATTAACAGTATATACACCATAACATGTACGTAGGGTAAAAGACTTTTAATGCATTTTAGTGCTAATTCATTCATGTGCTTACTGGAAAAATGTCCTACATATGAAAGAGTTGAAAAGATTAGTTCCTTCAGTACAAAGTCTACCAAGGATACAGTTGAGAATTAATCACACCTGAACAAAGCCATTGCCAGACTAAGGATTACAAAGCATACACTGACATCTATTTACACATACAAAACACTCCATGCCTTCCCTAGACCTCACTACAAACCAAAATTTAGGATCCTTGTGACTTTTTCATGTGTCTTTTCATTAGAGTTGAAATTTTCCTTGTATTCATCATGTTGCCATCATTTTATTTCTTTATGCAATTCCAGTGGCCCTTGCTTTCTGCCATCTCATGTCAATAAGTGTTAACTTCCCTCAGTTATAGTGTTCAGGTTAACAGTGGACGAACTACATGATACATTTGTCTATGTTTCTTGACAACTGAGTTACACACCATTCCCATGTCACATTATCTTGACAACAGGATTCCAATGGTTGTATTATTTTACTCACTCCAAATAATCTTATCGACACAAGTTTTGTTTATAAGTCTTAACAGGTACAAATTTTAACAGGTAAGAAGTTCATAAGAGCTCTAGATTCAGAGTGCAGTCCAGACGAAACCTGATAGGTTTCCATAATTGGATTTTTTTCCTTCTTCTCCATTTTAAAAAATTGCTCCTTGGTTCTGTGACGTTTTTCCCATTAGCATGTAGCCTTTCTATTTCTAACTGGTTTCGTTATTTGGTAGATTCAGACATGTGCATCGTACACATTCATCATCCCTCCCTCCCCATGCCCTGCCGTCACAGTGGGGGGATTTTCAATGTGTGTAAAATAATTTTTATGTCTCCCCCCATTGCCTGTCCTCACATCCCTCTTATTCTTTTTTTAGAAGGAAAATGATCACTTAGGGGTAATTTTCAATCAGAAAATTAATGATATTCTGTTTCTTCAAACCAGATAAGGGAAAGATTGTAATAAAATAAGATTTTCTTGTTTTATTACCAGTATTTTACATATATTAGTATAAGCCAATTTCCAATATGTGAGCAAATAATATACAATTGAGTAGGAGCTACTTAACAAGCAGTTTAGTTGTACAGATAATTATTTCTAAAAAATAGAGTAATTAGTAAAATGGAAATATTTTTCTATGTCCACTAAACAATTTTTACTGCAGAATAGATAGCAGTTGTCACCAAATATCACACCCACAGTAGTATCATTATTCATTTATTTTTCAATTTAAATACAGGTAAGTCAGTTTTTATGAAAAGAACCATGAATCAAATCAGGTTGAAGCATAACAGCTTCAGACATCTTTATAGTTAAAACTTAACCCAATTCTGTTTTTTAGCCAGGATAAATCATGTGTGGGCATGGAATGAGACCCAAGAAATTATCCTGGATAAAACACAGAAGAGCTCAATGTTGAAGAACTTTAGTACAAGATACATTTAAAATTATCAATGGTCTATGATAGGGGTAGAAAGAATGTAAATACTTTAACAAAGTCAGACTTCCTAGTATGTGATAGTAATTAAAAGTTCATATTCCAAATCTGATTGCAGATCCTGATTCCCAAGCATTTGACAATTCACAATCACGACAGCTTGTAAATTATCTGTGTTATAAAGTTTTATTTAGCTTAACTCAAACAAACAAAAATAATCACACACAATGTTAAGTTTCTGCTGCTTGTCCTGATCTCATTTTTTTTTTTTTTTTTTTTTTTTTTTTTTTGAGACAGGGTCTTGCTTTGTGGTTCAGGCTGGCCCTGAGCTCAGCCTCAGACTCACATCACAATCCTCCTGCCTCTGCCTCCCGAGTGCTGGGATTACAGGCGTGAGCCACTACGCCCGGCACTGTGGTATGTGGTACTGGTTGCTGCTGGGTGTGGGTCTCCACACCCAGTATTATTATGTGGTTACCGGGGAATCGAACCCGGGCCCTGGCGCTTGCAAGACAGGCGCCGGAACCACTGAGCTAACTCCCCGGCCCTGATCTCATTTTTAAGAAAGCAATTATTTACTGGAAATTAATATGTCCACATTTTAAAACACATTCGCATGTGATAGATTATGCTTTTATGACTCATAGGCATCAGATATCAACCACAGTGTTTAGGTATCTCTGACAGAAAGTATTCTTACATGTATTTTATGTGCTAAACTTTTCAATCAATTTCTTAGTTGTGCTTGGATTACAGAAAAGCATAGTCAAGACTGAGAAAGCTTGAATAATCAACCTAGCAAAGGGTTTTTATTAGCAAAGTTTGGTAAAAATTTTTCATTTAGTATACTAGGCTTTTCATTTAAAAATAAAGTACATATTAAAATGTAAATATAAGTATTTGGTATTTCAAAGAAAAACATTCCTAAAAATTAACATAAATAAATCCAGGGGATTTGTATTGAATTATAACTTTTTCTTGGCTACAATGGAAAGCTTAGCAGTGCACTAAAATAAGCAAACTAGACTTAAAAGTTCACCAATACCTTTGGTCATTCAAAAGGTTGCTGTGTGTGTGTGTGTGTGTGTGTGTGTGTGTGTGTTTTACTTTATTTTTATTGTTTTGCTCCTTCAACTTTTTAAAACAGTTTACTGTTACATTTTAGGAATAGATTATGATGATATTCCTCATTGGCAATTTGTACCTGTGCATAATGTATCTTGGTTCTTATTTTTTTTTCTACTGTCCCACTCTCCTTTCAAACCCCATCCCGATATACATAAACTTTGTTTCTACTTTTGCTTTACCATCAAATTTTTTCCTTTCTTTACTTTCTCTGTCCTAATCAGTTACCGTTTCCCTTTCACTGTTCTTCCTATTTCATAGTACCTATCATACAGATCATATTTTACAAGTTCAACACAAATCTACAATATATACAAATTTAGAATTTAAAAATTATCATAAATTGTCAACTATATCAATTGTACAAATTAGTGGCTTCACTATGGTATTTTCACACATGCACACATATCCATCCTCCACACTTCTCTATCTTACCCTAAACTCGCGCTCTTCCTTGTCTCTTTTTCCTTCTCCCAAGACTTGCTCTTCAACCTTCAGATAATTTTTTTCCCCTAGTTTCCACAGATGAGAGAAAATAGGTGGTACTTCTCTTTCGGTGCGTGGCTTATTTTACATAATGTAATATATTCCAGGTCTACCTACTTCTTTAAAAAAATAACATGATTTTCTTCTCCTTTGTTATAATGTAATACTTCACATGGTGCATAGACCACATATTCTTTATTGATCCATCTATTGATGATTTGAAGACTGATTGTATGAATTAGCTACTGTGCATAATACTACAATAAACAGGGACGTACAGGTATCTCTTTTGTATCTTGCCTTTGTCTCTTCCAAGTGGACGTGCAAGCATATTTTAGCTGGAGAATACGGTCTCTCCTCTTGTCTTTTAAAACATTTTAAGTAAACCTTATTGAAGTTTGACTTATATGCAGTAAGTTGTAGGTTATATACAATAACCACAAAATTATATAATATACTTTGATAACTTTTGACAAACAACCACATAGCCTCTAATCCCTCAGGATAGAGAACATTTCCTCACCAAAAGTTTTTTGATAACTGTTTTATTTCTGATAACTATATCTATATAGAATATCCTATGTCCCAGGAATTAATCTCATTTCTTTGTATTGATTAGCTTTGCTAGTTTTAGAACATCATAGAAATGCAATTATAGAACATGTAGACTCTTTATGCTAGCTCTTTTGCTAAAAATAAAATTTTGAAAACAGACTTCACATTTCTTTTCTATTTCTGAATAATATCTTAAAATATGAATATCCCATTATTTGTTAACCATCCATCAATTGGTGGATAATCTGGTTGCTTCCAATGAGGTTACTATGAGGAAAGGTGTTTGAATATTCCCATACAAGTCTTTTAAATTATTATCCTTTTTGAATTTATAGTTATGGTTAAAATATTGTCATTGTTTTCCAACTATTGTTTATACATCGGATTCCTTTTCTGAATTAATCAAATATTTTAGCATGTGTTCTATTTTATTTATTGGGTTCATAGTAACATCTATTATTATTTTTAGTTATTGCTTTAGGCCTAACAATATGCCATTTGATTCTTGTTCTACAATTAACAAGGTGCATCTTTTTAGAGTTAATATTGCACGTCTTTCATAGAATACATTTAAACTTTTTAAGTCTTCAACATTGTCCATCACAGTAGCATAAACTTCCCACTTTCTCTCTCTGCTTCAGTTTTCTACTTCTTGCTTCAAATTTCACAAATGTATCTTGAAACAAGATAATTCTTTTTACCTCTCATAACCTTTCTTTAAATGTCTATCTTTACGTGAATTTTAAATCTCAGGGTGTTATTTTCAAGGTAAAACATGAGAAAAAATAGAATTATCTATATTTACTCATTACATAATCATTTTCCATTCTTATTAATGCTCTCAGTAAATTTGTTTCCAGTTGCTATAATTTTCTGCTGAACTGAGGGATATCTTACCACAGTTTTGGAAGATCAGCTCTATAGGTGATGAATTCTATGTTTTTGTCTAAGTGAAAATAATTTTCATTCTTTCTTAGTTTTGAAGAATGTTTGAATTGGATAAAACATCTACATTGGCCATTTAAAAAATATCATTTAAAAAAAGCCATTCCATTGTCTTTTCATTATCATTGTTTCTAATGAGAAATCTGCAGTTCTTCTTATTATAATGCCCTTGTAATTAATCTTTCTTTTTCCTGAATTGCTTTTAACTTTTTTCAACAGTATTTCTATAACATGCTTAAATGTATTTATTTATATCTATGATACCTAAAATTTGCTGAGGTATTAATAGTAGTTGTAAATTGGTTGGTTTTACAAATATGAAAAGTTATTAGAGGTTTTTTATTAGAATACATTTCTTCAAATATATTTTCATCATCTCATTTTCTTCTGTAGCACTAAAACTAAATAAATCTTGACAAACTAGATTTTGTCTTAGATGAGTGGGCCTCAGCAATCTCATAGGCAATATTATTCAAATATTTTGATCAATGTATTCTTTGTTTTATCTTCAGTGGTTTTCTTCTTGGTGAAATCAAATATTCTCTACATATCTGTCATCAATGTTTCTTATTTTTTCTTTCTTAGATTTTCTCTTGTACATTAATACATTTTTTTGCATTTGTTACTACACTTTCCCATTCTGCCATGTCTTGCTTTTCTTTCTTTCTTTCTTTCTTTCTTTCTTTCTTTCTTTCTTTCTTTCTTCCTTCCTTCCTTCCTTCCTTCCTTCCTTCCTTCCTTTCTTTCTTTCCTTCCTTCCTTCTTTCTACTTATCATTTTTCTGTAAAGTTACCCAGCTTCTCACTTAAGACTATCCTATTTTTTAAGATAGTAATGTAATTTGCTTTTAATTCTTTATTTAATTTACACAACTGAACCATCTCAGATGTAGTATTAGATGATCATGTTAACCTTGACTATAGATCATATATTTGTGCATATATATATATATATATATATATAATTTTTAGCAAGTATTGAACTTTTAAATTAATACATTGTAATGACCCTGGACCAAAAAATTATAAAAAATGTTCATTGTTTTATAAAGTAGTTCAAATACTGATTATGCTGCAGTTTATAGGCTAGAGCTTTTATTTTGTTAATGTAGATCTTCATAGACTCCAAAATATTACTTTAATCCTTATTATTTAACAGAACTCAACCTCAACCTCTGTGCTATTTTTGTTTTTCTGAGTCTTGAAATTAAGCTTTGTGAGAGAGTGTCTAATAGATATCATTGAGGAATTTGCTTTTGAGTCTAAAATGAAGAATTTTATGGTGTCTAGCTAGTCTTGCTTCAATTCTTGTTTTGTTTTTATTTTTCTCTGTAGAAAACTGCCATGGTATTAAGAAGGCAGTTAATTAAGTCACTCGAAAGTATCTCTAGAGCTCCTGTTCTCCAGCACTCCTTGATTTATAGTAGCTCTCTTCTACTGTTAATGTGATACTTTCAATCTGGTAAACACTGCATGATCTTCACAGTTCCCTGGACATGGACTGATGATATTGTTCTACACAGTCTTTGGCATCATCTCCCTGTACATCTGTCTTCTCTCTCAGGATATAGTGTATTCCATTTTAAGTGTTTAAGCAACTCTGCACTATGATCTTTGCCTTCTTAGTTCTTCTGAGCATGATCATTGTCTACTCAGTCTCAAACTCTTTGTGCCATAGCCAGAAAAATACTGGTCTCAGGCAGGAATCTGGACAATTAGAAATTTATAATAGGGGATTCATTCTGGCAGCGTGTGTGAAGTTTCACTGCTGTTTGCCACTGTCTGGAAATATTTACATTACACAGTTTCTAAGTTCTGGAGATTACTATGCCAGGACTCTGTATGGTACCAGTCAACCCATCCAAGAATAGTAGTTTTGTACATGCAAATTCAGGTACTAAATTTATATAAACTTTTTTATTTGTTCTAATGTGTTTATGATGAATTTTTAGTAAAATAAAATATTAAAATCTTTTAAAATTCTCTCATAGATCTTTAGAAGAAAATATTAATCATCAATATTTATGAAGCCATGACATAAGAATATGATAGCCTAATAATGTTCAGAATTGTTTTTCCATAATATTGTGTTCTTATTACATGTATTAATTTCCTTAAGGTTTACCAAACACTTTCAGTGAAAAAGATCCTACAGGGATTAAGAGGAATAAGATAAAGATTCTTCTTTTATGGATTTAATAGATGATAAAGATGAAGTATTGGGGGATAGTGTAGAAAGGGATAAGACACTGATGTATCACATAAAACATTAGAAACATATGAAGAGCAAAAAGTAGATTAGAGTACAAGGACCTGAAATAATAGAAAGTTAAGAGAGGTATAACTAATATTTATGGATAAGTGAATCAGGAAAAGTCATGATCACATTAAAAATGCAAAAATTAATAAAAACAAGACTGGAGAACTAAAGCTTTTTACAAGAAGCAATGAGCACATACGTTTGTTAGATAAGCCAAGAAGAAAAAGAAAGTTTTGTTTTGTTTTGTTTTGTTTTTGAGACAAGGTCTCATTTTGTAGTTTTAGGCTGGCTGTGAGTTCAGCCTCAAACACAGCAATCCTCTTGCCTCTGCTCCTAAGTGCTGGGATTACAGGCATGAGCCACCATGCCTAGCCCTATGGGATGTGATTCTGATTGCTGGTGGGCATGAGTCACAATGCCCAATACTGTTGTGTGTGGTTACTGGGGATTAAACTCTGGCCCTTGTGGTTGCAAGACAGGTTCTGGGACCACTGGGCTAAATCCCCACCCCAAAAATATTCTTAAGTAAATTACACAAATCTAAAATCATGGATATGAAAATTTTTGCTTTATTCTTTGGATAGGAATAAATCATTGAAGACTTTTGTAGGTGGAAAATGTTTTGATATCAAGGAATATTAAGGTATTATGAATGAATAGACGCCTTCAAATGATCCAGAATATTACTTAACCTACCATGAAAGTTTAGTACATTTTATGGTTATCCAATCACAGATTAGTCTAAATATAGTAAAATTTGCAGCAATCAATGATTTTTTTGAATCAAAATCTCTTAGTCAGCCGGGCGTGGTGGCTCACGCCTGTAATCCCAGCACTCGGGAGGCAGAGGCAGGAGGATTGTGATGTGAGTTTGAGGCTGAGCTCAGGGCCAGCCTGAACCACAAAGTGAGACCCTGTCTCAAAAAACCTAAAAAAAAAAAAAAAAAAAAATCTCTTAGTCAAATTAAATTCTAGTTTATTGAAAGAAAATTAAAATTCAAAGCAAAAAACCCTATAAACAAAATACTTTAACCCATTAACAAATTTAAGCATTGTTTTAACATGTGAAAAAAGATTATTTTTGCCCTGCTGAAGATCAAAGCCATGAGCTGAGGATTTAGTTCAGTGGTTCTGGTGCCAGCCTCACAAGCACAAGGTCCCAAGTTTGATACTCAGTACAAAAAAAAAAAGATTGTATTCATGAGCTGAGTGTCATGTTCAGAGTGGTTTTCTTCAGAGGCAAGCACAGTGGTTAAAACAGGACAAACTAGATTCTGTCTTTGATGAGTGAGCTTCAGCAATCTCTTGGGCAAATTGAGGAGTTTTCTAGAGTTCTTCAAGCTTTAAAATCCTGTAATTCAAGAACAGTACTTGCTAATATTTCGGTAAAAGTTTGCAAGTCATATTCTCATATGACTGAAATTTGATACGGGGACTCTGAAGACCTTCTGGTCATTCTAACATTATTCATAGCCTCTCTTTATAATTAGTTTATAGTTAATGAACTTAAATTTGGCACCTACATGTATACATAGTAAATGTATACAAAATCACTATATTGGTTATGTGAGAAATACTATCAACTAATGTAGACAAGATTCTTATCTTGAAGAAATTTATGAGCCTTCTTCTATATTAGAATGTAGAGGTAACAGTGAAATAACCATAGCAAACTTTATGTCACAAACTTTTCTGAAGGGCAGACCAAAAAAGAATTCAAATGCCTGTTTCAGCCAGGTAGACTTTTTTAGTGTCTTCTGTTTGTTAGAGCACTGCTCCTATGATGGGTGAACTGTATTGTTTTTCCTGAAAATATGAGTGAACCAACCCAAACTTCAAATATGCATTGTTTCCAAGTGCTTCCTCCATCTGTGACAGAAAGATGATATTAAAATTGAAGACTATCCCATTTTATTTATTTAAAATAATAGAGACTGGAATTTACAACAGTAGAACTGTTCATAATTTTCCACTATGTGAGCCATATCATTAATTTTTCCCTACATGCTAACCCATAGCCTTCACCAATAAAATGTGGTGAAGTGTATATTTATACACTAGAGAAGCAATGTTGAAAAATATTTGACCCACAGATTCCTACATCTAAAATTACTGAATAGAATCAGTTTTTTTGTATGGTACTGGGGATTGAACTGGGACCCTTGTGCTTCCAAGGTAAGCACAGTACCACTTGAGCTAAATCTTTGGCCCTTGGAATCAATTTTTAAAATAAGTAAATTATAATAATAACTAACAATTCTAGAGAAAAAAGAAATAGTGAAATAATTTTGACAATCAAATACAACAAAAACTTGAAGATGAGAATATTCATTTCCAACAGAGATGTAGCGTAGGAAACACACTTACCTGTGCTATTGAGATAATGATATAAATTTTGAAAGGCAATTTAATGATGTCTTCTAAGAAATAAGATATTCACATCTCTGATCTAATCGTTCCCCTGTACAGATCTAATTTTTGTGTAGTGAAGAAAAAAAATCACATTTTATAAGACCTACATTCCTATTAAGAATTTGTCCAATGTTGCCAATTAAACTTTGTCTTGTACTGAGCTACACACTCGGTACTTTAAAATTTTCTTTTTAAATTTTATTTTAAGACAAGGTCCTGCTAAGTCACTCAAGCTGAACTGAAACTTATGATCCTCCCACTTTTAGCCCCCTGAGTTCTGAGTTATGTCCATGCACCTCTATGGTTGGACCTTATAGTTTGTCACACAAAGGTTTATGTGTTAGAAGGCTGATCACAATGCAGTGATATTGACAGGTGGTGAAACCTTTAAGAGATGGGGCCTAGCAGAATACGATCAGTTCCATTACAATTGGTGCTTTCCAAGAAGAGTGAGGGAAATGTCCTGGGACCCTGGGTTAGTTCTCTTGAGAGGATTGCTATATAAAGAGCTAAACTAGCCTCTTCCTCTGCTCTGGATTCCTGCATTGCCTGCCTTTCAATCCCCGCCTTTCACACACATTCCCATAGTCGTGGTAACATTTGCCATGAATTCCTCACCTTAACCAAGCTGATTAGAGTACCACATCCCTGAGCCTCCAGAACATAAGCTATGTGAACCTCTTTGGCTTATAAAGGAGCCAACCTTGGATACATTATTATAACAGTGGAAAACTGAGGAACACATGTTCCATGAACATGCAATGAATGCTATTTCATTTATCATGTTGTTGATATCTCTCATTAATGTTTTATAAGGTTAATTTCATACCTTACAACCTTACTAGATTCATGGTGAAATTATTAGATCTCTGCATCAAAAATCTTTTGTGAACTGAAGGTAATTTTAATTCTTCTTTTTCAATTTAGATGGATTACTATTTCTTTTTATTACTCAGTGTCTCTCATTAACACTCCTGTACTCTTTTGAATAGAAATAGCCAAAGTGATCAACCTTTCTTTGTCCCATAATGGTGGAGAGAATATTTTGGTTTTTCACCATTGATTACTTATGTTGAGGTAATTTGCTTTTATTTAATGTTTTTATCATAAAATAGCACTGAACTTTTTATTATATTCTTCTGTATCTGTTGAAATATTCATCTGATTTTAATCATTCTGCTAATGTGAAAACACAGCATTACTGCATTTTAGTTGCTGAACCATCCTTTACATATAAATGATAAGTCCAGGTCACTTGGTTCTGTACTATGATCTTTATTATATGATTCTGGACTTGGTTTGTTCTTATTTTGCTAAAGAATTCTTAGTGTGTATGTATTTGCCTATAGTTTGATTTCTTCATTACATCATAAAAATTAGTTTAAAATATTTGTCAGGAAATTCATGCTACCGATTTTGATCAGAGTATGGAGATTTTTCCTGGTTAGTCTGATTGTATCAGGCTTCCTATTCTTTTTGTTCTTTGTGACTTTGTGGTAGAAACCTTGCGTTTGACACCTTTCCTGGTGTTATCCCCAGAAGTGCCATGAATTTTCTACCCATTTGGGTGCAACTGGTTGTGCACTTTCCTGGATTGTTGGAGTTTCTTAACTGAATCCTGGATTTTTCATAGAGGAAACTAGTCTATTATTGTGAAATCAATGTTTTTTTGTAGCTTCCTGTTAAGGTATCATGCTGCCATTTTGAGAAGATCACATTTTATCAGAACCCCTTCAGGCTTGCAAGAGTACTCAAGTTGAAAGGAACTTAAACTAAAATAACAAAATCCTAAGTACAAACACCTACAAAGCAATGGCAGGAACTACAACCAAGACTCAGGGATGCAGTGCAGAACTCTGTACTTTTCTCTGTCATGTAAGACAGATTGCTTTAGCGAACAAAAAGTTGAAGAAAAGATGATTGATCAAGGCCTGTGACATTTGCTTCTCTCTGATTCAAGGACGATTTTGGGGAAAACGCAGTGATGTTCCAAATACGTGACCACATGTGCTCAACCTCATGACACTGATTTAAGCACAGTAACTAAACTAATTCCATTCATGAAGTAGGAAGATTTGTGCATAGCAGTGATAGTGAACTTTTTGAAGACCAAGTGTCCAAAATGCAGTCCAATTCCCAATTATTTATCACAAATTGCCAACATTGTAATTAAACCTGAGTCCTTGGATGCAGGGGCAATGCTGCTGTGACTTGTCTCACACACTGATAGGACTTTGCCTACCTGCTGTACCACCTGTGTTATAGATTTGCCATTTCTGGCATATAGAAAAAAGAATAAAATTGAACTGTTTATTATTTTCATTAGAAAGTGAATGACACAAACTACTTAGTACTTCATTACTTACAATAACTAAAACTTCCAAATGTGCCCAAATATCTAACAGTAGCAATGGAATAATAAATAATATAGTTATATGATAAAGCATTTTGAAATGAAATTTTATATGTGAATTAATTTACTAACACAAACAATTATTATAATGTTAACTGACCAAACAAGGACATAATTCTCCAAAATTATATCAAATTTTCTAATTGTAACTATACCAACATTTGTAAAATCCATAGGAAATATCTAGAAAAATATAGTACAGATATATCTAGCATGGTAAAACTTCTCTTTTTTCACATTCTCCTATATTTACATAATGAGCATAGACCTCATGCTTTGATAATAGTATTTTCACTTAAATTAGAGATAAATATAATTTGTTAGTTTTATATTTGTGAGTGTATAATTAGAATTCTAAAAAAGGACCAGTTCTAGGTACACTAGTGTTTAAGAATAGAAACTTAAATGGAGAAATTGTTCTTCCACTCAGTAATAGAATTTTCACGTCTTTTGAAAGTGAAAATAATATTTTATCAGGTATTGGGGGGCTAGGAACATTCTCACTACCTCAGACTGAGACGTCTTTCTTAATCTTTCCCCTAAATAACATAAAGTACATGAGCATCTTCATGAGAATGCTGGTGTGTGTTCACTGAGAAGTAGCTATAGTCAAGTTTCAATAGCACCAAAAACAAATACTTTTCTTCATTAGCACGATATGTCTTGCATTTGGCCTAGAACCTCAGTAAATAAGATTGTGAAATTAAAACTACATGAACATTGGCAAGAAATCTGTCAATTCTGTGGTACAACCTAAACTGGAATTTCTTTAAACCATACCTGCTTTTCAGTAAAGTTTACTGCTTTTCAGTAAAGTTCCAACTGATGGTATTGAAGGTGCAAAAACCCTATATTAATTCCAGAAAATGGTGTTCATCTGGGTCCTTGCTATAACTGTTCTGGCAACTTTAATTAAAACCTTTATTTTTGTTGGTTTACTTATTCTAACTAGCATTTATATCTCAGGGTTAAATTTTAACATTTTAATTATGCCACTGTGAAAATTGTTTGCACTTTTCTGTGCTTCGCAGGAAGGTTCACATGGCATGCTGGGGGAAATAGCCCATGTGTTTCCTTGCACAACACCATCCAAGTATTAAAAAGGAAAACAACAAAGCGGCAACTAATTTGGTGGAATAGGAACATAATTTGACCATCCTAACATAGAATGTTTATTCGAGTTAACAACTTCCTGTCTGTGAATTTCTTCTAGTCACCTGCTTTGTCTGCGGTAGCTATGATGAGTGAATTCGAAAGAATTAGACACGGTCTCTGCTCTTAAGAAGCTTATAATGTGATTACTGACATGAACCTGTGAAGCACAAGTGTGGAGAAAAATAAAAATTATGAGGATTATAAGGGGAAAATTTGCTAATTAAGCAGAAAGGAAAGGGACTGTAGCTCACATTTCAAACATGAAAGGCTGAGAAATATTCAGGCTGCAAAACAATCCATGAATTTCTGCAAGTGAGCTCGGGGCAGGGACCAGGCCAGTGCGCATGTGGCCTCGATGTGAGAGGAGGGGAGCGAGTCAGAAGCGGCGTGTTGAGAGGCCTGGAGAGTTCGGAACTGCATTTGTAGACTAGGGGGAGGCACTGGAGCATTAAAGTAGCAGAGTGTGGCATGAATAGGTCTGGATTTCGGTCAGATAAAGCTTGTGGCAGGATGAATGATGGATTTAAAGGGTGGGAAACTATAAACAAGGAGGCCAGTCAGATACAGTAATGCACATGAGAACAGGAAATGAATGACGACTGTGGTGGTGATATAAAAGAAGGGTGCACATTCAAAAGACAAGCCAGAGTTAGCTGAACATAGCTATAGTAGTTAGATCCATGTGGATTACTTCTGCCTGTGTCTGTCACTGTATTGAAGACTCTACCACACTTAGCAATAAATCTTCATCGCAGCCCTATGGCATGCACCCTACTTACGATGCCTGCTTTACAGATGGGGGAAGTAAAGATTAGGAAGCTTAATAGCTGGCTGAAGATCACATAGCTAGTAATTAGAGAGCTGGGACTGAACCCAGGCCTAACTCATTTGAGAGCATAACAAATCCCTCAGATAAACAGCTTCTAAATTGCCTAGATGACCATGGGAAATGAGGGGAAAGTGGAAACTAAAGATAACTATGTTGTGCCTGGCCTGGGTGACCAGGGGAATGGAGGGAGGACTGATTATCAAAGTAAGGATTGCATGAAAGAAAATAGGTTTTGGTTAAATAAATAAATAAAGGTAGCAAGGAAAAAAAAAGAGGGAAGAGAGAGAGAAAGATACTTGTGGACATTCGGGATTTAATGTGCATATTGAAGATGTACACACATTTGGTAGGAGGTTTCGTAACAGGCTAGCAATAAAGCCCAGAGTTACTCCTGTGGGGATTGTAGAGACCATGACAAAGATGAAAAATACATCGCGAAAGTTGACAGCGTTGATTAGACGGCAGAGCTGGGGAACACGCCGGGGGAGTTGCTTTATTCAGAGAATGTACAGCGATGGTGTATGTGAAAGGAGGAAGGAAGGGGCTTTGAGATATATGGCCAGAGGAACTGGAGAGAATGCGGGGTAAGAAAGCCAAGCGAGAAGAGGATTTTAAAAATGAAATGGATGGAGGGGAGCATTTAAAAAAATCAGTTTCAGATATCAAAGAGAAATCCTGTTGGAAGAGACCTGAGAAATATTTATTTGATTTGGCTTTCAGGAGACCATTGTTGACATTTTAAAAAGATGGTTCAGGCAAAGGAAGGGGTTGGATATCAGATCGCTGTGATGTGCAGTATAAAGAGAAAATGAGGAAGAATAGATTTCTCTGACAAAACTGATTCTTTCCTGGCAAATGTGTTCATCTCTTCCTCAAATCTCGTAGTGAAAATATTATAGTGTCACAAAGTCACAGCTATATTTTACAAGAACAATCTATATTCTCCTAGCAAATGTATTTCAGGCCTTTAAGTCTCAGATATAAGCTTAAAAGAGCCTCATACGATGAAAAGAGTATTCTCTTCTCTCTTAATATTTTCTCCCTTATAGAAAGTACTCAGTCAGTGTGACCTATGCCAGACTGAGTTTTCAATCTTTGTTAACTCAAACTCAACCTGAGTCCGTCTCATGGGGTCTACAAGTCAGGAGAATAAAGAGCATGCGCAGCGCGGCCCTCTTTCCGTTTGTCTTGCTGGGAAGGAGGCTCTCTGAGCAGAAGCCACATAGCTACGACTATTTCTCCCCGTGTAACCCATCATTATGAGGGTCCATTTGGGGGCGCAAATTTCAGGACACCCACATTAAGTGTTCTGGTGGAAATATGAAAATGAGATTAAAAAAAAGAGAGACGCCGGGGAGGAAAAGGAAAGGAAGACACAGGAACATTTTAATTAGGCCTCAGTCACACAGTTTAGAACGCACCATCAGTCTTGCAGCACACTGTGCTCTGGTTTGTGATGGCTTCTGCGCACCGTGAAGACTCGGGACACTTGGTATTTTAGACCCGCCACGTGGTGATTTAATTTGGATGCGAATTATGGTGAGCTTCTGTGGAAAGCGGCTCTGTAGGGAAGAAATCTAGAAGAAACCTGGAGAAAATGCAGGAGGCAGCGAAAGCACAAAGCTGGCAAGAGCAGCTCAGAGTCTTGTCCCTTGATCAAGACATTTGCTTGATCGGAAAGTGAGGACAGTGCCAACCACCCCAAGGGGAGCGGCTGTTGTGAATGAGCTTCAGACTCAAGGGCGGCAGAAACAAACACTAAGTTTCGGAGAAGTATTTTTTTTAATTGAAATCTTTATTGGTATATTACATATACATATCATGATAGCACTCCCCAATGAGAATTTGTGCCAGTATATAACACAATTTAATTCTCATTTTTTCCCATAGCCCTACCCACCCTACCACCCTCCATATACATAAACTTTGTTTCTTTTCTTTTTTGTTATAATCTCTTATTTTTTCCCTTCACCCTATTTCACTTTGAGTATTTTCTATTTCACAATGTATATCACACAATCCTAGAACTGATTTACATCTTTATTTTCTCATACCAGAGAAAAGATGGAATATTTACCTAACTGTGCCCTATTTATTTCACTTATGAGGATATCCTCAAGATAAGTCCATTTAAGTAGAAATGATTCAAACTTATCATTTTTATGGCAGAGTAATACTCCATTCTGTAGAAGAACCACAGCTTTCTTATCCAGCCTCCAGTTGATGGACATTTGGGTTGTTTCCAAGATTTAGCAACCACAAACTGAGCTGCTATAAACATGGGTGCACATATATCACTGTGATATGAGTCTTTTAATTCTTTTGTGTATGTACCTAGCAGAGTGATGGTTGGGCCAAATGGGACCTCCACTCCTAGTTTTTTTAGAAATCTCCAAATTTATTTCCACAGGGGTTGTATGAGTCTAGAGTTCCACCAAAAGTGAAGACGGGTTCCTTCTTCTCTCCACAGCCTCACCAACATTTGTTGCTGGCTAGTTCTGACATGGCAGCCATTCTATGTGGAGTGAGATGAAATATCAGCATTGTTTTCATCTGCATCTCTCAAATGACTAATGATGTTGAACATTTCTTAATATACTTCTTAGCTGCTCTTCTTTCTCTGAAAAGTATCTGTTCATTTCAGATGCCCATTTTTGAATTGGGTCTTTAAATTTGGGTGGATTGATTGAATTGGGTCTTTAAATTTGGGTGGATTGATTTTTTTAAAGCTCTTTATATATTCTAGATAGTAACCCCTTGTCTGAGGAACAACTGGTAAAGATTTTTTTTTCCACATTGCAACAATGTGAGAAAAAAAATCTTTTTTTTTTTTTTTTTTTTTCTGTAAGTCTGCAGATAGTCGCTTTTAACCTAAAGAGTACTTATACAATTGGTCTCTAATTATCAGCACCTGGGTTGGCAAGTGAGCAAGAGATCATCAATAATCACCTGCTGCAGATTAGTCTCCCGAAGATGGTGGATGAGTCTGACTAAACGTTTGCTGATGACCTGTCTCTATTAAATTTACATTAACAAATCAGCCTCTGCTTAATTTGTACCAATAAAGCAGTGGCATCCTGATAATAAAAAATCAAGTAAGATTTTTTTTCCCTTTGCCCTTTATGAAAGCCAGTCTCTGCACTGGTACCCAAAGATCCCTGCCTTGGGGAAGCTTTATGGGACTTAGTAACTCCTAAATCCCATAATGAGTGGGCAGAAGAAACACGTGTGACTCAATGGGACATAGATGACAGTGTGTGTCACTTTTGGCATTGCTTGTGCAGATCACTGTTCTGAAGGAAGCCTGCTGTCATGTCATGAGCACTGTCATGTAGAGGTGGTGACAAATCCAAGTTTCTGCCTGACAGGTAAATTATAGTAGACCATGTACCAAGTAAGCATGTTGGGCAGGGAGGCTTCTCTGCACTACAGCCCAGACCCCCAGCCAGACTGCAATTGCCTGTGAGACCTGAGCCTGGAGCAGGAGAAAGTGCTCTCAGTCCCTGAGACACAGGAACTTGATTGTATTTAACAACAAAGTTCGTGCTGATTTGTCTGTCATACAGCCATGGATAATTCACATTTCTTCTTCAGATTCTCAGAAATACCTGAGCCTTTAACTACAGCTTTGGATAGCACTAACTAATGGATTGAGGAATATTTGCTTGGGAAAATTGTGAAGATTTCCTTTTTTGTTAGTTTGTTGAATTGGTATATTTTGGGAAGTGCAGTTATAATCCTATATGTCTGTTAACCCTGGATTTTAAAGGAAAATTGTAACAGATACCTGTGTTTAAAAATAAGATGCATGAAGTTCAAATCACAATCTCTATGCACATGTATTCAGATATTGAGAAAACTCTAATACAGACAGAGTATAATAAAGAAGAGGAAATTGTATTTACTTCTAATGTTTAACTCACATCGTCAAAATATTAACTTTTAGGCTTTAATAACTTGAAAACTTGATGAGTTTAGCTTTTGACTTCCTCTATGAATTTGAAACTAAGAGAGGGCCTCAAAGTTTTCTAGCATCCACTATGATATTACTTATACATTGTATATCTTAATTATATCATTAAATCTCTTTCAGAGCAAGTGATATCTTACATCGGGAAGCACAGCTGGACCTGTTTGAAGATGGAAAGAAAACTGAGTGCAATGTCCATCTTAAATGGACTAGCCCAATAATACCCTTAATTATTTGACTAGAAGACTAACTCCATAGTCTTCTCAAGACAAAACATATCTTTCCCATTATCCTTTCAAGATAATAACAAAGAAACAATAATTCCTTTTTGAGACTAGAGTAAGGAATCACCCTGTAAATTGAGGGCCAGCTTCTCCTGGATCACTGATCTCCAATGGGAGACCCACCCACCTGAGTGACATGTAAGGCCAGGGAGGCAGTAGAGAACACTAGGGTGAATGCAGGAATTTTCTACCTGTGTAGGCAGTATTATTATTACCGTCTAACCTACCCTTTCTCTGTGCCTTTACTCTGCTCTCTGATAATTCAGTGATTCACCTGATTAATTATTTTCAAAGGAAAGAGCCAGGTACCATTTTTCTTCTTGAGAGCACTTAGCTCCCAGGGTAAACTTTCACTTCTGGCCCAGGGGCAGGTCCCCCATGTTGTGACAGGGTCAGTAACTCTCACCGGTTTGGCTGCCCATGACTAAACTCATTTTGTCATTGCATCTCAGTTTTTAGGAGTTAGAAAAGAAGCAATATTTTTATTTTCCACATACTTTGCTTCTGATCTTATTTCTCAATTTGATTAAAATCTGAAAAATAAAGGCATTATATTTCTTCAGAGAAACCACACTTCTATCAAAATTCAAGTAGCTAAAAAGATTTTCTTTCAACTGTATAAAGATAGTGCCACTAGATTTGCTTTTAACTGTATGCTTTTATCATGATCATTTAATAAATCATTCAAATATTAATAGAATATTCTTTTAAATGTATATTTTTAATATTTATGTCATAAGAAATATCACGAAGAAGATATAATTAAGAACATTATCTGGCTTGAGGCCCAAATTGAGTTTTAGAGATGGATAGATATGGCTACTAGGCCCACTCTGGCAAATAATTTAACCTCATGGAACACTCTTTCTTCATATGTTTATTTATATAATGAGAAGTAGCAGTTACTCTGGAGGTTTAATACATCAGTAAATGGAATAATGTGTGCAAAGTCCAACAGGAAGGAGACCAGTGTCAGTGTGCACCCAAATTACAGAAGTTGTTATTCTTAACTCATAAAGTTTATTTTGATTTATTGTATAATAATACATTCAGTGCAAAAATATCTCATGATTTTCTAACGCCAAGGATTTTTACATGTTAAATTTCCTAAAGCTATAATTTTCATAAAGCTAAATGTACTAAAGCTATTCTTTCTCTCATGAACAACTTTTTGCATTTAGCTTAGAATTAGTGAGTATCTCAGTTTAGGCAAGCACTAAGTTGTCTCCTCTCTTTCTATTTTAAATTCCAAATATACCATGTTAAGCTAATTCAAACATTTTGTCAGCTTTTACAACTACTTAATTTGAATGAATTTTGGATCTTGGAAAAAAATGAGATTGTAACAAAAAAGTAAGGAAACAAATTTTATGTATATGAGGGGGTGGTAGGTGGATAGGGCTAGGGGAAAAAATGAGAATTAAGATGTGTCTTATACTGATACAAATCCCCATTATGGAGTGTAATCATGATGTGTATATTTAATGTACCAATAAAGATTTAAAAAAAAGAAATAAATGTCCCTGTGGATATTGATATAAAAATCTTTTAAAACTTTAAGTATTGGGCCAGGGAGTTAGCTCAGTGGTTCCGGCACCTGCCTTGCAAGCGCAAGGACCCAGGTTCGATCCCTGGTAACCACATACCATACTGGGAGTGGAGACTCACGCCCAGCAGCAACCAGTACCACATACCACAGTGCCAGGCGTGGTGGCTCACACCTGTAATCCCAGCACTCGGGAGGCAGGAGGCAGGGGCAGGAGGGTTGCTGTGATGTGAGTTTGAGGCTGAGCTCAGGGCCAGCCTGAACCACAAAAGTGAGACCCTGTCTCAAAAAAAAAAAAAAAAAAAAACTATTTTAAATATTATATTTATTTGTAGAATTTCCATAGTACAATTTAATCAATTCTGGTATTGTTGCCTGAGAAAAAATGTTTTCCAAGTCAGTACTTTAGGAATTTTCTTTGGATATTCTTTTCTGGTTATATTATTCCATTAACTGGACTATTCATCACTCGAGATCTGGTTTTGAAAATGAAGCTTCAATTGCATCTAATGCATAAAAGTCACCAGACTACTTCCTAGCATGTAAGTCTATTGCTGCCAGGCTGGAAAAAAATTCCTTATTCTGTATTTCATGTCTGGGGGATTCCTGTTGGTTCAGACTTCCAAAGTGACCTAGTGCTACTCTGAAGAATCTTACCTTAGATTCCCTTGTGAGTACTATCTGGAGTTCCAGACAGTGTTAGCTTCCGGGCTCTTTGCCTCACCTCAGAGCCCCACTCTACCTGGACCCTGAGTATTCAGACAGCAGAGACACCCAGACACTTCTGCATCCCTTTTATATTGTCCCCAGGACAGCACATTGGTCCTGTTAAAGAATTACTTGTAGAAACCACCAAAGCCACTAATGAAAAGAGATTATGTTTCCACCAGCATTTATCTTGGTATAAGAGCATCCAAAATGAATATAAATAATCACAGAGACTTCCTTCAGTGAAATAGTTTACGAGTTTTCTTGTTTTTTACTTTAAAAGTCATTGTTACATGACATGACTTCAGCAAATGAACAGGCTTTCTGTAAAGAAGGCAAATCTAACCACAGATTCTCTCATTAAATATTAAATAGAATTGGCAAAAGCAACAACACCTGAGTGCTCTAATCTTGACCTATTTCTCAAGGTATTTTAGTCACTGTAATGTAGGATGGATTCGTATTTCCTTAGCAAAATAAAAAACAACTTTGCACAGAGAAAGAAGTACTTATTGCCAGATCTTAAATTACTTGTCCAAAAAATCTAGTAGCAACAAATGATGAAAAGAATATGGGGAAAAAGGAACTCTTCTAACTTGTTAGTGGGAATGTAAACCATTACAACCACTATGGAAATCAGTGTTATGATTCCTTAAAAAATTAGAAGTAGAAATTCCACTTGGCCCAGGTATCCCCTTATTAGGTATCTTTACAAAAGAGTTAAAAACTTCATATTATAGAGATATGTGTAAACCTACATTTGTAGCACTGCAATTTATAATGGAAACAGCATATATGCCCATTACCAGATGAATGGATAAGGAAAATGTGGGAATTATACACAATGGAATACTATAATGCCATGAAGAATAATATCCTTGAGGCATTCCTAGGTACAGAGACCTGGGGATGTAGCTCAGTGGTTCTGCAGCTGCCTGGCAAGCATAAGATCTTAAGTTTGATTCCTAGTACCAATAAATATGTCATAGTTAAATGGATGTATATTAAGAATACAATGTCAGATACACAAGTTTTCTCTTATGTAAGGAATTTATTTATAGTTGTGGTTTGAGTCTAGGTTTTCCCCCTAAGGCATCATGAGGGCCGAGGCCTGGATCTAGAGTGTGTGAATCTGGAATGAGGGATTCTGGGGTCAAGGGCAGGCAATTACTAAACTGCTACATGTGAGTCATTAGTTTGGCACCAGCCTAATCCCTGCACTCTGATAAAAAGGCAGAAAGATACTGCTAAACTCTTGCTTTTGCTGTCTTCGTCTGCCATGAACTGAAGCTCTCTGCTGTTCCCTTTGCTGCCTGGTGCACGTCATGTTGTTTTTCCTCCATGATGTTTATTTGCCGCCTCGAGTCAGCTAGTTATTCACTGTAGATAGTGACTGAGGACTCTGTGTCCCTGAAAGCTTGACAAAGGGAGTTTGAATGTGTTCACTATAGAAAAGTGACCAGTGTTTGAAGGAATAGTATGTTCAATCCAATTATGTATTCCATTAGAATCTTAAGAGTTGAAATGTAGAAAAAAAACCAAAATAAACATGATTACTGACCCCATAGAGGTTGGTAGGCTTCTATGCTGTATCCACTTTTACCCAAAATATTATTTCAGGCTCCATAATTACTTCTAATTAAGATAAACTATGTAAAGTGCTGTACAATCTGATTTTCTTCTGCAAAAAATAAAAAACCCACCTCACAACAGCAATAAAAAAGTTTCCTAAAGAACATGTCTCGGAGTTTTCACAGTACATAACACAGGCAGGTGGCACACACTGATCAATGTGAGACAGTGGATGGATTTTTTTTAATGAAAGGAGCAGCGTGGGTGCTACCACTCCCTTAACACGTCACTGGCCAGAACAAAGTGAAACCTGGGGCTGTGGCAAGCACCCTGCAGTGGTGCAGGAGGAGGACAGAACAGCCCAGGGCACTGGCCCTGCCAAGTCGTTGCTGCTAACTGCCCAACGCTGACTTCTAGCTGTGTTACAAAACTGAGGTTGCACGTGTACGCGGTTCCTGCTTGAGCTACAGCCCTATGTCCCAGGGAGGTATTTTTGTTCTCTTCCAGAGCAAACTAAGGGACTCATAGAAACTACTGTGCTGTAAGCCATGGAGTTATTGTGTGGCACAGTAGCTACACTTAATAATGAGTGCAAAGTGTACCTTTCATACAAACATCCAGCCCAATGTTCTAGATGATAATTTAGGCACCAGGGACAGTATATATACATTTCTATTCCCTGTGACACTGTAGGGAACAGGAGCCAAAGTCACTTATGACTAAACCTTTAAATAACTTTTTAAAGCAATGTGACCAAGGAGAGAATGTCAGGAATGAGCTGGTTAAAACTCAGGCTGAGAGACCCACTAATGGAAAATCGGGTGCTTGCTCTGAATGTTCCCTTCTCTTTAACTCATGTCTCAAAACAAAAGGTGGACATAACTTCCATAGATAAGGCCCCATTGTACAAAACGCTGTGCACTAACTTATCTCCAGCCAAAATGTTGATTTTCCCTCTTGAAAATGCTTTCACATTCCAGTCCTTTGAAAAACAATTAACCTGTAAGTCTAAAGCTTTACATTCATAATTTGGACTGTATCCTGCTATTGATATTTATTTTAATCTCCTATTGATTTCTGTGGGAATGCTTCATGTCAAATGAAGGCAGGACATAGCTCTAAAAGAATTTCTGCAAAGAAGTTTCCCACTTTCATCTCTTTGTGTTTAATTTTTATTAAGTTGACGTCATGACGCTGTATATCTAAAAATAACCCTGCAGGCTAAAGCCATGATAAAGTCTTCTATTTTTGCCTTCAGGCTGAAAGGTCAATGAGAATATCAAAGTCTCACAGAGGAGAACCACACTATACTATAAATAATCTTTAACCCTATATTTTTGTCCTTTTTAAAAAAAATAAAAATAAATTACTAAAAACTATCATTTTAATTTTATATATTTCCAAGTGCCAATCTACTGATAAGATTTATTTTAACGACAGGCTATGGAACCATTACTAAAATACAAGGTATACTATAGTAGAGTCACTTAAAGTTAAGCCAGTGCCCATTGTGGAACTGTAGAGTTTAGACATTCTTTGGAATGTATTGTTTCTCAAAAGGCAGAGTATAAACTTACATGTGCAAAATGTTTTCTTCTGGTGAAAAAATGTCTGTCTCCAGCATTAGAACTTACAGATCAACCCCTTTTCTGTATTAAAATATCTGAATTGCTAGAGGAACATTGTATGGCAGAATGGAACTCAGTTTCTTAAATTTTATCTGGTAAGGATTAGGCGTGAGTCAGTGACCTTTGCTCAAAAGCCATCAGCAAACTTTTGAGCTGAGGTCACCCACTCTCCAGGATAATTTCAGCTCAGCTGAATAAAGACTGAGGTTTACAGACTTCATTTCTTCCCTGGAGCACACCCTTGAGCTCCACTGCTTTGGCATGATTTGTATCACATTCTGACTGTTCCTCTTGCAACATCCTGCTTTGTTTTCCTTCCTCTCACAAAAATACCCCAATTTTTATTTTTTTGAAGATAAAGTCTCACTTTTGTAGTTTAGACTGGGCCTGAGCTAAGCCTTGAACTCACAGGAATCCTCCTGCCTCTGCCTCGGGAGTGCTGGGATTACAGGCTCCACCAGCCCAGCACTGCGATATTCGGTTCTGATTGCTGGTGGGCATGAGTCTCCATGCCCAGCATCGAACCCAGGCCCTTGCACTTGCAAGGCAAGCACCAGAAACACTGAGCTAAATCCCCAGCCCAACAATACCTTAATTTCAATCCTCTCTCAGCCAAAGGTATAAACTCACTGACACTAGGAATTGTCCAAAACACTATGCAGTAATGACAAAGTTTCAGAATTACGTCACCACTCCTTTGTCCGGTAGTAACAGCACTGTCCCTTGTGATATGTGCCTCGTGAATAGATCTTCCAGTAAGGATGCAGCCCAGTTGCTGATGTCTCATTGGTGGTGACATGGAAGACAATAGGAAGAGATGCTCTGACTGGTGAGTCGGAAAGAAGTGGAAGTGGTTTACAGAAAGGAGGTTGAGTCACTTGCTGTCATTAAGTGATACCAAGATCCTTGTTAACGGAAAGCTGGTGATTGTAATCAGAGCTCACAGTTCATTTTGAAAGCCTCTTTCTCTCTTTGGAGACCAGAAAATGTTCTAGGTAAAATTAAGGATTTAGAATTATATGGGTTCATCTTTAAAGATGATTGAGCCTCTGGGGCCAGTGAGTTAGCTCAGTGGTTCCGGTACCTGTCTTGCAAGTACAAGGACCTGGTTTGATCCCCGGTAACTGCATACCATACTGGGTGTGGAGACTCACACCCAGCAGCAACCAGTACCACATACCACAGTGCTGGATGTGGTGGCTCAAGCCTGTAATCCCAGCACTGGGGAGGCAGGGGCAGGAGGATTGCTGTGATGTGAGTTTGAGGCTGAGCTCAGGGCCAGCCTGAACACAAAGTGAGACCCTGTCTCAAAAAACTTTTTTAAAAAAAGATGATTGAGCCTCAAATCAGATCTTTTAACAATCTTCATTCTTAGTTTTGAAAACCTGATTCCCTTAAATGTTTCTTGAACAAGTAAACTTGTTCTTAAGATCCATTTTAAATTCACAGTACAAGTCAGCCCACTTCCAACATACACAGCCTCTTCCACTGTCATGAGTCCTCTACTAGAGTGAGTGCACCATCTGGGTAAAAAATGGACTCCCTGAAAAACTTTCCCCTTAGAGTGAGACTGGTGGTCTGTGCTCCCACTCAATAGTCTTTTTCAAAGTCCCCAAGCTCATACTTATGACTAACTTGGAAACTGTCATCCTATGTAGTTTGTCCCCACCAGGTCTGTGTGTTGGAAGCTTGGGCTTTAGTATGAAAGTACTTGAAGTGGGTCAGCCATATGAAGAATGTGTCAGGCTGGGTGCAGTAGAAGTAGGAGTGACTCATTACTATTTCTTTTTTAAAGTTGATTTTATTGGTACATTTTATATCCACAGAATGCTCACAATCAACAGTACCAGTACATGACATGACATAATTCTCATTCTCCTATTCCTCTGCCTGTCCTACATTCCCCTGCTCCCTATATACATAAGCTTTGTTTCCTTTTTACCATCATTTTTTCCTTTCCTTTCTCTACTTAATCCTACCCCTCTTTTCCCTTTGAATATTTTATGTTTCACAATACGTATCATACATTTTAGAACTCATTCACACCTTTGGTTTATCATACCAGGGAAATGGTATGGTATTTACATATCTGTATCCTATTTATTTTACTTATGAGTATGTCCTCAAAGTGTGTCTATATGAGTATAAATGACTCAAATTTAACATTATTTATGACTGAGTAATACTTCAATCAATACACACACACACACACACACACACACACACATATATATATATATATATATATATATATATCACAATATATCACATCTTCTTTAGCCATTCACCAGTTGAATCATCATTATTTTAATGATCTATTGGAGAATTTTCTGTTTTCTGTCCCTTCACCTTGGCCTCTTCAGGATAGTGAAGGTGCTATTCCACAAAGGAGAACAATGACCCGAATAGCCAGCATCCTATAATCTGACAGTTACTAGGAATATGGAGAGTAGATGACTCAAACATTTGCTTCTCTATCAATCCATGAATGACTGTTGAAATGCCACCAATATAGATTTTCAAATTATAAGTAAATTCTACCAAGTAGGATAATATGTTGATGCTAATATCAATAACTGTATTTTAATTTTATTTTCAATAACTTGAGAAGTGACCATATGCTAGGTGATAGCCTTTCAAGATCCTGTGATCATTTGGCTACTGCTGGCCGACTCTTGGTAGACTTGTACTCACAAGTATCCTGTACCTTAAGATTAGTTAAGATCAAGTATTTTATGATACTGCTGTCAAACAAACATGAATGAAAAAATAACAACATATACACTATATCTTCTGAGAAAAGATTTATTCTGGAGAAACTCACAGGGTCAGAAATAACAGCAACTGCCTGATCCCCCGAATTCTTGAATTCTCCATTAGCACTGATAGATTTTGTAGAATTCAACATACGTTCCTCAGGAATTACCACAACATCCAGAGTTCAGGACTTTCAGGCTGACTGATTAGATAAGAAACAGCCCTTCCTCTGATATGATAGTGCTCAGATCTTGCAATTATCATGGTATAACAAAGCAGTTCACTGGCTTCCAAATCCCTGCCCTGGTGTTATAGAACTTGGACCCCGAGTCCGCTATCTTTGTGCCTCACCAGCTTTGATTGCTGAAAAGATGTGACAGTAGCCATTTCCACTGAGGTTTGCCTGAATGGACTCAGTCCTTTAAGCTACCACTTTAAATAAGAAGAAATTTTTTTCATAGTTATTTTAAAAATAATCCAGAGTCTGAAAAGAATGCTAATCAGAAGACTGAGAGAACATTATAGGATTGCTATTGTAATTTTTGTCACTTGTACTTCCTTTCCTTGGAAAGGTTCTGGGAATTGATGAGAAGGTGTCAGTATTATTATGTCCAAGTAGCCTTTAGTTCACTTGACTATCATCTTTCAGGTATACAAATGGCCTCACCATCAGATCTCGTCCTGAGAATCCCTGGTTGTCTAACCACCACTGATGGTCTTGTAGGTCACTCAACTCTGCCACATGATGGCTGATGTCAATTACAATGATCACATCCATATTCTTTTTGGTAATTGACTGTAGCCACTTGGGCTTTGTCACACCAGGAATTTCCTTTGTGCATTGAAATCAGGGAATTAACATCACATTTTTTCTTTCTCTCAAAAATGGAAACAAAGCATATGTGTAGAGGAGGTGGGGGGTTCTAGGGTGGGTAGAGGAATGGGAAAAAAATGAGAATTAACTGATATCATATGCTGCTACAAATTCTCAATTTTGAGTGTGATAATGATGAGTATATGAAATGTACCAAGAAATAATTCAATTTAAAAGCAAAGAAATCAAGTAGGTATCCCAAGTGTAGCATTTTCCTCAGCAGCTCTGGCCACACTCAGTCATGACTTGAAGACTCTCTGCAGTGTAGTTACCCAAAAGTGCTGATTGTCATCTTTGAACATTTCTCTTCTCCAGTCAAAGGGAAGTGGGACTAAAGACAGCCACACATGGTACAGTTACTCCAATATGACTGATCTCCAAATATCTCTGATTCTCTTCCAGATATAATTCTGACATGTTTCTGCTGTTTCAATTTGAACTGAAAAGACACATGAGGATCTTTTAACAACTCAACTATACGATTATCATCATTTTTAAGTGACTATGTTATTTAAATCACCGAAGCTTCATAGTAATCCTATTTTCAAATTAGGCACAATTATTATTCTGAGTTTGCAAATGTAGAGAACAGTTCATTTGGCCCTGATCGTATTAGCCACACAGGCAACACATTCCCAGAACCAGTCTTAACTTCTCAATCTGACAGAAATATATTACTACTTACCTCTATATTGTTATTAGTGTCATTCGTTCATTCATTCATTCATTCATTCATCTGAGCCCTGGTTCTGTTATTTAGTCTTTTACTAATTGCAGACCACGTTCTTTATTGTAACTTGAAAAGTCATCCCTGCACTAACTATGTTTGTATATCTTGGTAGACAACAAGTACTTCCTGCTTGGTAATTTTTATGTATATTCTTTTTATACTACTCAGTGTTGTTAATATCCAGTATTTATTAAGCGCTTTTTTTTTTTTTTTGCGTATGACATTAGGTTTTTCTGTTCTGTGATAATAAAAGAATACTTCACTGTATGAAGTGGTCTTAGAATGCGTACTGCTGGTATCTCTGCCCATTTCATTTAGATGGTAAGAGGAATAGAAGATTTATCAAACTGCTATTTAGTTTTTATGGATAAGTATGCAGGATCATAAATGATTTAGGAATTTATGTGAAACAGTGTATTATAAATCGCCATATCCAAAGGAAGAAAGTTGATATAAACATCAATAATGTGACATAAAAACCTTGAAACTATTGTACATAAGATATAGTCAACAACATATGTAAATTTATTCATCAGGAATTAAACTCATTATATTTTTTAAATTATATTAACTGTCCTTTTATATTACTTGCATTATATTGAAAGCAAAGGTAGAATGTTTGAGAAATCAAGTTTAATTGTCCAGAAATTAATTTTTACATTCTGATAATAAAATATGTAAATGTTTTGAGATATATTATTTTCATGTTCTAAAAACCCTTTTGCTCAGATGTTTCTGAAACATTTTATAATTAAAAGTATAAATATCCTTTTGCTTCCAAATGTATATGATTTATTTTCATTTTAAACAAACATTGAAACCATGAATTGTTTTCATCTGCCCTTTTAAAACAAAACAAAGAATATTTAAAAGTTTCTGTGGTGATGATAGAAAAGAACATATGCATATTTCCTCTTTTGTGGTATTGTCTAAGTGTAACTAGAATCGAAGTACTGTTCATTATGGAGAAGATAATGTGCCAGAGAAAACTGCTCTGTAACTTGGGAGAGAACATTAAGTAAAAATGCTTAATATATGACAAAGCTGCATTTTCCTAGTGAACAGTCCAATTCCAATCAATATCATTTAGGGATTTTTGGTACCTTATTCTACTTCGATTTAGCCTGTAGAATAAGGTAAAAAAGCTGATTGATCTTGGTGGTTACAACTGACAAACATTAATTTACACAACATGCTGGTCTTTGACACAAATGTCTTTGGCATAGTTCACTGTTTTTGTTTCCAGCAGTTCTTCAGGTGTTTGTCAGTTATAATCAATAATTATCAGTAGTGAAATCACTTTTGTTTTATTTTTAGTAAATATTTGCACCATTTTACATTTGAATTTTGACTTTCAATGGACAATTTCAAGTATTGACAATGTCAAAAAGCTTAAAATATTAATATTAACAACTATTTCTCTAAAACAGGAAAAATCCGGAAGGAAATTTGGGGCCATCAGGAATAACTTGTCCAAATCCCAACAGCAAGCCCAGTAATATTTTATCAGTGTACTTGGATCCGAGCAAAACCTCCACCTGCTAGTGTTTGACAACTGTGGATGAATATACAGATCGTCAAACAAAGGAAACTGCCACGGTCAACTCTGACAAACTGACAACATCTGATAAGAAGACAGATTTTATAATTCTGACAAATGAGGAACTTAAGGAGTCACTAGAAGGGAGGCAAATGAGAACAAAGATCACTCCCGCCCCTGCTTTGATCATTCTGTAAATATTTTGGTGCACATTTCACATGCTATTTAGATTCTTTCTATACCCAGAGGACAAGAAGACATTTTGCAATATTAAATTTTGTTCATGGAAAATATCAAAATCTCAGTAATTGATTTATAATCTTATGACCTATAGAGAAAAGGCTAATTTTTCCTTTTGGTCATTCTTCTTAATAAAGTTAAATTGACTCATCTATCTAAATTTTATAACATTACTTATATTATTAAGATTTGTTTCCAATTAACTAACATTTATCTTAGGTAGTTTTAGATTTTCTTGAGGTGGGACATAGCTTTTTAAAATATTTTTCCTTTTGTGATTTATCATTTTATAAGACACTGCACAGTTCCAAAGCCAAAATAAGACACAATAATATTCAAAAAATACCTCTCTAGCTCAACTCGTACCTCATACTCTCTGCATTCTTTCTCCCTTAGTATTTTTATCATCTTTTGTGTTGCCCAGCCATTGTTTCTTTCTGACAATATAAGCAAACACACACGCACACACACATCTGTATATATGCAGATATACATAATTTGATTCTAGTGTAAACAGTGTTCTGAAGATTGCTTTTTTCTTAATGCACCCTGCAATTACACGTGATACACAAAGAAATACACAAAGATACTCTTTATCTCATTTTATAACTGCATGCTATCTTGTGTGGATCCATCATAATTCATTGATCAAGTCTCATGCTGGATACATTTGAATTGTTTCTTGTATATCCCTATTACAAATAATCTTGCAAGGCCTACCCTGTGCATATATCATTGTATGTTAATTTTCTGTCTTTGTACCTAATTTATTTTAGAGGCTAAATCATAGTCCGTACATAATCGGTGTAATTTGAAATGCATCCATTAGAGTCATCTTAACAAACCTGATGGAGATACTCCAGGACTCAAGTCAGTTATTTCCCATCAAGCCACAGAGGGCCTATTTTGGATGAGGAAAGTACAAACGTAAACTGAGTGCAGAAAAGTAACCAAGACTCTGTGTGATATTCCTTATTGGATAATAAACCTAGTGGGGAAAAAATGTGTCACCACAGGCAGACGACTCTGGAGATCAAATGAGCATTAAATAATAATTACGACATACACATGCTGAAAAGCTGCTCACTTTTAACAACCACAAGGGAAGTTTCTTAGAAGTATTGACAGCAGTAATGGATGGAAGGAAAGTGTTTAGGGAAGGTACTGATTTCTTCATAGAAAGGATTTTGAGAAGACACAGTTCATCCTCACATTTCATTTTTACTCTCTACCATATAAAATAGTATGTTAAGTTAAATAAGACAAGCACAGACATTTTCATGTTTGTGCCCTGTAAGAATCAAAACTTTGATTTCATTTCAGGCTTCAAATGTAGGAAAGGGACCGAGATTTAATAATGTTAAACTACAGCATCTAATAATTTAGTTTTTAAAAAATCTCTAGGTAGCACTGTAAGTTGTCCTTACTACTACATCTTTCTGCTTCTTTTATTTTTAATGTTATCTGGCTTGTCATTCAGTGAAACATACTCTTGTTAAAACAGAAGCATAACGTGCACACTGAGGAGCTATGAAAAATCACGATAAATAAATTCAACTTCTAAATGAGCCAATCTGCCCACACTGACTTGCCTCAGCATAGGGGGAAAGATACGAGTGCAGGCTATTGAACATTAGTGGTAAAAGTCTCAAGATAGAGACACTGGCTACATAGAGTGATCTTCAACAAGTTACCCAGCATCTTGACACCTTAGTTTTCTCATCTGTAGAATGGAAATACTACAATAGTGGCTCCTAATTTGCAATTGCACAATTAAAGCCTGTATTCTTGGCACACAGAATCTACTTAATGAAAAATTCTAATGACTGTGAGGTCTAAATTATTTTTATGCTGAGGTCTACATGAGTGAAAGTTGATAGTTGCAAGTATAGAGAATACCCAAATTCTTAGTGTAACATAGTGGAAACAGACATGTATATTGAGGTTGATGCATAAATATCTATAGACAAAACCAGAGATTTCTTCAGGAAGTAAAACCTCATCATGGTACACTAATGGAAACTTTTATGGGGTATCCTAAATTTTCTAACACAAGATAATCAAAATTACTTTGAGCCACAGAATTGTTAAAAAATGGTTTTAGGTAGCAGGATTCAAAACACGTGTACAATATATTGTTAGAGAAATGTCAAAGTTCAGTATCTTCCAGTGACATCTCTCCAACTTTCTACTCACTTCCATTCACAAACTGAATTTAAACTTTCCTATTACTTCTGTTTGTAACAGTGCATTTATAATTATTCTATTTATAGCACTGTGCTGATGAGACTTTTTGTTTATCATTTTTCATTTCTGTCCTGAAAGCCTAGGAAGAGAGAACATTTTGTTCATCTCTGGCTTCTTTGTCCCTATTACCAAGGGTAGCTGTTGATTAAATGGCTTCATATAAATCAGTTAAATTTTAGAGAATGTATGAGATAGAAGACCCTTAGGCTTAGAAAATAAGTAATACTGAAATACTTTTTCTTGATGTTATATATTAAAAGAAATTTTATTTCATAACCTGCCTAAATTTATGATGACACAGTTTTATCAACAGAATTGCAGCCTAATTGCCTGCTGTCTGTGGCAGGAACAATAGTGCAGAAAATGTAAGTAGAGTATCAAACAATTAATATGAGCTCATAAAATAAAAGAAGCTTTATTTTCCTCTACCAATTCTCTTGCCAGATCATGAGGAACTTCTGCTTGTCAGCCATAATTCTTACAGTCATATTCAAGTATAGAGCTCATGTTGAGTTCACAGGGCAAATAGATAGCTTGCAAAATGAAAGGGGTGATCACAGAGGTGAAATTAAGCTCTAAAAATGCTGTACTAGATAAACAGTTAAGTATAATTTTATATTAACTAATTTCTTCACAAAATCTAATTTTAAAAAGTGTTAAACAATAAGATCATTGCTGAAGTACATCTGTCATTAATAAAATATATGAGACTGAGGAAATAAAACCTCCAAAACATTAGGACTCATGGTATTAGATAAAATCTTTGTATTTTTCTTGTAATGGAAGAAAGATATCATGTGCAAGAACATAGACAGTCTCACAAAGAAGTGCACATCTGCAGTAAAATATTCCAGACTTTCTCAGCCAGGAACCACTTTTGCAATTACTCAACCTCCCTAAAGTGTTGTGAAAGTGACCATAGATAATATGTAAACAAATGGAATGTTCTGATAAAACTTTATTTTTAAAAAATCAGTAGGCTGCATTTAGTTCATGAATCATAAATTTCCAAACAATTTTTAACTATACAGTAATTGGTATATCTGTTGCCCCTAAAATCACTGCAAATTCTGGGAGTTCAAAAGGTTTGATGTTATTTTGATTGGCTGTTTTATCTCTCCCCACCAGCTCCTGATGTACCTGACAGATAGTAGGTACTTACTATATGATATTTTAAAAATATCTATTTATTGAAAATTTACCAAGTGACATTACACTAAGAAAATATTTGCTCATATTCTGCCTTTCTACTCACGAGTCAGAAGGAAATACAATGCAGAAGTTGGAAAAGAATCAGCTTATTCTAGTATAAACAATCCTCCTACCAAGCTATGTTTTTGTCCAGCATTTGGATCATTTATGTTTCCTTTCCACCTTGCAAAAGTACTTTAACCTATTCACAGTGCCACCAGGCCATTTTTAATCCTCGTTATCTGGCCGCATTCTCTAGACAGGACATTACAGTTTTCCTTGTGCAATCATTTTACTTTGAACCTCCTGGAAGGGTGGGTTCAGTTTATGGTCCTCTAAGTATTTGAGTCAGGACAATTTGTGTGACTCTGTGATGTTAATGATGAGGAAAGCAAAGTATAATGTTTGATGAAGAGGATATCCTGCCCTGCCCTGTCCCATCTCTGCTTTCACACGCCCATCACGCAAGTCCTCTTACCTTGGTAAATACATCCCAAAGGTTATCCTTTGTCACAGGGCGCTCTTTGTCATCCACACATCTAAAGGGCACAGTAAAAAATCATTCTCATCTAAACCCTCTATATATTCCAAATGAGTATAATATTATAAAGTGGTCATTTATTCAAGGTAAGAGGGAAAACTATATTAACTTGCTATCCTAGTCAATAATACAAAGATTTTTACTATCATAGAAATGTTTTATACATGCTCCTTTGAAAAATAGTCAATGACTACATCACAAAAAAGGATTAAAGTCCAATGTATTTAAGGAGAGAGAGAGAGAGAGAGTCTGTGTGTGTGTGTGTGTGTGTGTGTGTGTGTGTGTGTGTGTGTGTGTGTCTGCTTCCCTACAAGAGAGAAAGGCTGGAGCAATGGTGGCAAACCTATGGCACACCTGCTACAGCTCAATGTTTATTGTCACTGGAAGCTCTACAGGTTCACCATCACTGGCTGTAATGTAAATACATTTACAAATCAGCACAACTCAACTGAGGAGAGGTTGCCAACATTTAGCTGATATAGGCCATGTGGTAAAAATTATTCCTTGCCTTGTTTAAAATCAGTGCTTCCTATGTTGGCTGCAGGTACAGATTCCCCTCGAGAAGCCAAAACAGTGACCTGATAGCAGAGGCATTAGGGATGGGTGTTGATGAAAAGATTTCCTCACATTATTTTCATAAGGTTTCCTGCTTGCCTCATCAATGTTTGATGGAGTTGGGTGCCAACAAACAGAGATTAGTTTTGTGGAGCATCTTGTAAGTTTATTTCCTCTAAATCTTGATGATATTTCACCTCAGTGATAGAGCAAACTCCCTACTGCAATTAGCAACAATTGGACCAGGATGTGCGCAATCTCCCAATGCCCTAGGGAAGCAGAGTGAGACTGAGTGGAGGTAAACGCCAGCCCATCTGCGGTCATTGTCTTCCAAGTTCGCAGACGATGCCACCCACCACTGTGCTGCTGTTCCTGTTATCCACTCTCCGAGAGTAATCTTTGTTCCCACAGGAGAATAGGACTTTTCCTTTTTGCCAGATTAGTAGCCGGCCTTTAGCTTGCCCATTTTAGTTGTTTTTCTCCCTTAGCTATGTTTTCACCTAAAACCAGGGCAGCTTCATCTGTTCCACGCTAAGGCCTTTCAAACTCAGCTTTGGATACTTAGAGTTCACAGTGTGCCCTGTGGGATGTCTGGTGGCATCTATTCTCTTCACCAGCTAGACATCAATAGTGCCACTGCTCCATAGTGTGGTGGCCAATGTTGTCTTGGACATTGTTGTAAATTCCCTGATATCCTCATAAGTGAAATAAATAGGCACAGATAGGTACATATTGCATCTTTTCTCTGGTATGAGAAAATAAAGATGTAAATATAGAATTGTATGTTATATATTGTGAAATAGAAAATGCTCAAAGTAAAATAGGGTGAAGGGGGAAAATAATGAGATTATAACAAAAAGTAAGGAAACAAATTTTATGTATATGGGGGGGAGTAGGGTGGGTAGGGCTACAGGAAAAAATGAGAATTAAGTTGTGTCTTATACTGGTACAAATCCCCATTATGGAGTGCAATCATGATGCATATATGTAATGTACCAATAAAGATAATTTTTTAAAAATGGGGTCACACAAGAACACCATGCCTTTTGAAAACTTATCAACTTGAATTTTCTTTAAATGAGGTTTGGAGGCATATCAATTCTTTAATATTTTGTAATTTATTACATCTTTCAATATATAAGTGCACAGGGAAGGAAGTGGGGATCCAGGGTGATAAAGTCTATTAGCCATGATGAAAGTTTCACCAAGGACACAGCCAAGAATGGACCTTGTCTTGTCAGAGTGCATCTTATCACCTCCCTCTGTCCCCACTTTCTCCATCACAAAAAAGTTGTTACTAAAAAATGTTGCTAAATTTTATGCTCAGTGCTATGCAAGTATCTAAGGTATCCAGGATCTAGGTAATTAAATCTCTATCACCCTTAAAAACATACAAAAGAAGTGATGATCAACACTGTAGAGAAATCTCGGCCTGCGAAAGATGGATTTACGAAGGAGTTAGGGTGCTAAAGAGGAAGGTCGGCTCTCATAAAGCAGTATTTAAGCAGAAAAGCCAAAGGGTGATGCATTTGGATAGTAGAAGAGTTGTTCAGACACAGGAAATGGTCAGTGAAGCAGATCAGAGTTCGGAGGTGAGAATGTACACAGAAAACTCAAGAACGGAAGAGGAGACCACATTGGCTTGAACGTAGGGATGCTATGGGATGAAGTAACAGAAAATGGGGTTTTAAAAAAGTGTGGATATCAGGTCATTTAAGGCCATAAAGACAGATGGTGATGCTGATTTATTCTGAGATTTATGCTGAAGTAGAAGGGCTATTATTGTTCAGTTTAAAATCTCAGCTCTGTCACATTCAGTTATGTAAGTTTAGCAAGTTAAATAACTGTGCTTCAGGTTGGTCATCTGTACCAAGAAGGCATTTAATAGTACTACTTGATTGGGTTGTAGGTTTGAAAAAGTGAACATATTTTAAAAACTGAAAACAGTTCCTGTAAGTACTCTAAAAGTTATCAGTCTTTTGATGACTTAATCAATCATCCTTATTGCTGAAAGTAGAATAGTCTGCTAAGAATTTTGGTCCTGGGACCAGGGATATAGCTCAGTGGTTCCGGCGCCTGTCTTGCAAGCTCAAGGACCCGGGTTCGATCCCCAGTAACCACATACAATACTAGGCGTGGAGACTCACCACAGGAGCAATCAGTACCACATACCACAGTGCCGGGCATGGTGGCTCATGCCTGTAATCCCAGCACTCGGGAGGCAGAGGCAGGAGGATTGCTGTGATGTGAGTTGGAGGCTGAGCTCATGGCCAGCCTGAACCACAAAACAAGACCCTGTCTCAAGAAAAAAAAAAAAAAAAGGTTCAGAGAACTGGCATGAGTGTTCGTGATGTATTTTTAAGGTAATACCAATGAAAGCATTGGTGGTTTGGACAAGAGATTCAAGAGAAAATTGAGAGTTAGAAGATAGCACCAAGTTCTTCAACCTGTCAAGAATGGAGTTGCCAGTTCCCATGAAAGGAAACAGAATATTGACTAGTCTCAGGACCAGAGACTTAGGATGTATTACACAGAGGTGGATGTCGAATAGTCAATTTATAAATTTGGAGGCTAAGAGAGAAAATGGAGCTAGATACAGACTTGGACCTGTCAGTGTGAATCTGACCCCCTTTGCAGATTGAGATTTCTCTGCAGTACAGATTATCACTTCTTTTATACAATCAATATTTGGTTATTTGCCCTATAAATATCATCTAAATTGTTCTGCATTCCTTCTTTCATTTACCATTTTTTGCTTCTGGGAATTTTTTCTAATATACTCACTTTAGCACTTTTTATAATTTCATTTTAATATTTCATGAGTGTACTTCCACTCACAAAAATTGTCTGCTTAATTTACTCAGATGTGTCTGTATTTGATCTCTATTCTTGAAAGTTATCTTTATCGACACAATTAGAAGTTGTCTGTTATTTGATATCAGCACTACCTCTTCCTCTGGCTTTCACTGTGTTTTCTGAGTCAACTTTTTAATTATATTAAAATGTCCTTATTAGAAAAATATTCACAGAAGCAAAAAAGTAAATTAAAAAAGGAATGCAAAACACTATAGACAATACTTACATATTACTTTGATTAGTCAAGAATACATGTTGTATTTAAATAACCTAAAAATAACATACTACTACACAACAAGGGGTTTTTAAATTAATTAAGAGATTAAAATCAAAATTATCCCCCTATGATCCCTCATATTCTACCCCATATCCAAATGAGTATTTCAAACAGGAGTGTGTAACAAATTCTTCCAAATAAGGCATATGGTATTCATAGGTAAAGATAAAATAACCATTAGATTTTATTATGTAGAGGTCACTGATGAGAGGTTTTAACAACAGAAAGGGAGATAAGATGTTAATTGCAGTAAGTTCAAGAAAGAATAGGAAGCAAAAATGAAACAATAAATACAGGTGAAATTTTCAGTAAAATGGAACAAAACATGGAAAAATAGCTAGAGTCAAGTGCAAGAGAAAGGAGGGATAGCCTGTGATGTATAAATTGAAGGAAATACAGAATGACAATATATGCATGTAAAGAAGGCGGGGTAAATTTGTGGATCAGCCACAAATGTGGATCAGAGCACAAATTTGTGCTCTTTGGTAATGAGCACAATATACGTAAGAAGGGGATAGTCACACACCAGAAGAAGCAAGAGTGAAGGCAGATGGCTGCAGAGGCAAGCAGGCTGGAAGAAGTGAGAGGGACCATGAATATTCATTTATGTGGGGGAAGTTTGTTGTTAAAACAGAATGGAAATCAAGCAGAATTGGTAGGTAGTATAAAGGAATCAACAAAGACGTCTCATGTTTTTCTTCAATGACTTGGATGCAAGTGTAGAAAAAATGTAAAACATTTAGCAAGTTGGAATTATTTCAGCTGTTGGAGAAGATAGGAAACTTTAGTCAATCTTGTAATATAGAGTAGGAAAAAGAGCAGAGAGGACATTACAGTGGGAACAGATAATGAAAAACCAGTCAACTCCGTGGATCCAGGTGTGGCAGAATCAGTGGTGACTTTAGAAACAGAATCCTTGCAAGTAGACCACAGTGGAGACCTAACTAACAAAAGGACTACAGATACACTCAAAGAAAGCACTAAGTGGTCAAATCTTTCAACTGCTTAATCTCAAATCAACTAATATTCATTTAACAAGTTTCCAAACCATTCTAACACTGAAACCTGATCACACCATGACAGAAAAGTCCTTTAAAGGCCACTAATATCCCTAAAATCTGAAATAATTTTCAAGATAAAATTCAATTACAAGAAGTAGATAAGAAAACTCCTATTATCTTACTTCTTATTACTTTTCTAGTATCAAAAGTAAATTCCTGACCTATACATCTTACTTAGACTTTGATTATTGACTCCTACTGAAATGCAGATGTTATTTTTTCAGTGGCATAATTCCCATTAAATTAGATTTATGCATAAAATCTAAGTTTAAATACTTATATTTCCTAATAGTTCTGCACTTATGTTGCATTTTTATTATTTAATGTCTTCTCATAAATTGGAAGCTGTATGTGGTCATTTCTTCCTTCCCTACTAACACTACGGCATATTTGTAGGTTAATTAAATAATCAAGTGAATGAGTAAATAAATGAATTAATAACAGAGCATCTTACTTGAGGAAGAAACCAAGTTAAGAATTTAGCCACTAAACAGTTCAGTTTAAAAAAAGAAAATGATTTATTAATGCATCCTATATATTAATAACTTAATAAATAATATGTCATTTATCAGAGCCCAGTGAATGCAACTGCAATATATTGATGAATTACAGAAAGTGAGATTCTTTTCAAGTTAAAAAAAAAAAAGAAAGAAAGAATGTAGAAAATGATTTAGGGATAGAAATCCTGTTCAAATACCAGTCACTTTGATAGTTGTGTTAATAAGCTGATCATTTGATACTTCTGTTAATTTCCCCTCATCTTAAAAGGGCTGTATTATAATCTCAGTTGTTTATATAAAAGTGTTAATATTTGCCAAGAGAAGGGAAACAATGATGTTTTATTTTACCTTTTTCAAGTTCTGTTAAACATTTTTGGTTTCTATGTTCTGTTGTTTATTGGTATCTAGGTACTTTTTTAGTTAGATACTTGTTTAATGGAGTAATTTATTACCGTCAAGGTAGCTCTAATCAAGGGCATAGTGCAAATAAAGTGTGTAAGAGATTAAAATTAATTCATCAGCCAAATGAGAGCTCCTATACAATGGAGACTTGTAATTGTTTCAGGTCTGGTATTGAGATTAGCCTGACTGAATTTCTGGCTTTGGTTCAATAATTTATTATCTCATTTTGAAATAAAACAAATCTGATGAGAAGTAATCCTTGTATCATTTGTTTTCCCAGTACAATCAAGGAAAGGTTTATTTATTTACCTACCACAACACCTGGCAAAACAAATTACCACAGCAAGATAGAATGTGCTATAGCTTTCACTGTACTCATTAAGCTTCATTATGTAATAAATTTCTCTGCTGTTCTAGGTTTTAAAAAGATGAAAGTTTGGAGTTATCTGATCACATTAGTTAGACAAAAGTGGTTTCCTTTGCATTGTAACATACACCAACAAACTGTTTTGCTTTGGGAATACTTATAAGTTGTAGTTTTTTGTATCTGTTAAAAATAATGATAAAGGGAGAGAAAAGTATTGAAAAGTAATTAAAATATTGTACAATTTATAAAGTTTCAGAAGACATTAACTGATATATCAAACATATGTCCATAACGTGCACTTAATTAATGCATTTAAAATTCATGCAGAGTTATTTATTTTTCTTTACCTCTCAGTTACCTCTAAAATAAAGTTTGAGCTTCTTAAGATAGCACAGGAGATATGTGTTGTCTTTGTCAGATGTGGGAAGCTCTGCAAGGCCCCCATAGTGCGTTTTTTTTTTTTTTTTTTTTGGTTTTTTGTTGTTGTTGTTGGGTTTTTTTGTTTGTTTGTTTGTTTGTTTTTAGACAGGGTTTTGCTTTTGTAATTCAGGCTAGCCCTGAGCTCAACCTTAAACTCATAGTAATCCTCCTTCCTCTGCCTTCCAAATGCTTGGATTAAAGGTGTGAGCCACCACACCCAGCTGTGGTATGTGGTTCTGATTGCTGGTGGGTGTGAGTGTCCACACCCATCATTGTACGCGGTTAGCAGGGATTGAATTTGGGCCCTTACACTTGTAAAGCATGTGCTGGAACCACTGAACTAAATCCCTGACCAAGACCCCCACTGTTTGTCAAGCTCTCTCCACCATGGAAGTAGTTTCCACTGTCCCTCTCAAAATGTGGGTTAACTTTACAAAGGAGAAAGTGTCTTTCCTAAGGAAGAGGAGAGCAAGAGTAGAAGTAGAAATATGTAGATTAGCCTGTATTTAAATTGGAAATTCCACAATAGTACTCAAGGAATTTTATTTGATTTTAGCAAATTTTGTTTCATGTAGTTCCAGTTAATGAGAAAAATTTGGTACCAAGAAATATGGTATTTTATAGACCAAATTATATAGCATAAATTAAGGCTTTATGAATGTAAGGTTAGTTTTTTCGATATACAGGCTCTCATTCTTTTATCTACTAGAAATATGGGTGGACAACTAAGTGCTCACAGGACACCACCTTTAAGTTCATTGGATAAATGAAGTGTAATGTCACTCACAGGAGATATTAGATTTTCCTGGTGGGAATTTTCAGTAAACCGTTAGAACGAGGTATCAGAAAACCAAGTGACTGGCTTGAGAGTTTTCAGTTTCATGTATGTATCTCCTTCTAATGAAATGAGCGGTGTTGCATATGTCTGTGAAGAAAATGATGTGGTAAATTGGTAATTTACATGGGCTATTTTTATAAGATTTTGAACCATAACTTCAGTAAAAATAAGACAGCTCGCCATTATATATTTTTAGAGCCCATTTATACCATTTTGAAAACTCATATAAGTGGATTGTATTTTAAAACACAATGTGTTACAAATATTTTATTTTTTTCAGATACATTGTGGTATATTAACTTAGTAGCTGAGGAAAGGACAAATACCATTTGTCTTTAAAATTGCTGAGAAAAATAAGAATACTAATTGACTTTTAATATGATATTAAAATTTAAGGTCATTTCTTTCACAGTCATTAAGTTTTTATTGTTAAAAGCTGACAAATCTGTCCAAAAGTACTGTAAAGCTTTACTCTAGACTATAGGAGAATTATAAGCTTGGCTTCCACCTTCATACTTCAGAAGTTTATTTATGAATCAGAATGAAATTAACAAAGATGCATAGTTATATTGTAGTGTTTTAGTGTTGACTATGTTTGTGGATTTAGCAGCATGCATGCTGTGATATAAATTAATCAAGTGTTTTCTTTGAATGGAAATGTATATACATGGCCAGAAGGTTATCTAAACCTGAAGGAAATCTTAATAGAAATAAAGGAAGTTATGATTACTTAAAATATAAAATAAAATGATCCATTGTTCAAAATTATGAGATGGAGTTCAAAGCCAGTACAAAAATAGCCAAAGAAATGACATATCAACTCCAGAAATAGAAACCATGTCACTTAAATTTATACTTGTCAAGAGATGAGATAAAGTCATCAATTTTGAAATGAGTAATATGAATGGATAAAAATCTTCAGTATTTTGAAGTAAATGATTAATGCACAAAGAAAAACATGGAAAGATGAAATATTTCAACTGTCATAAAACATGCTGAAAATATGTGACTTTCTTAAAAGTTTAACTTTTACCCAGTAAATGGGTATCAAATTTCAAAAACTTAGTGTACATAATTAAATAAGTTTGTCCTATAAATGACCTTTTCCATGATTAAAAAGTAATAGAAAACATATTTCAACTGTTTGAAGATTTAGAAAGGTATTATAACAGAGAAAGAAATACATGATCAAACACAGATTTTTCATGTAGAAAATCCAACTTTTAGTTTGTATTCATGAATACAACATACGATACATAAAACAATATTTCAGTGTTCATATCCTAGGCACATATATAATATATATTTGGTTCCAAAATATACATATACTTCCAAAAAGTATTATTTTCTCTCTTTACATAGAAAAGTGTCACTGATATATTATTATTCCCAACATGTGTATCATGGAGTTAATACAACTTATTGCCCTCAACTGCGATATGTGTGCATCTCCCCAATTTTTATCACTCCTTGGCATCTACATGTTCATATAGATAGTAGATCAAATTTCACTCCCTGAAGCCCTACTCTGAGTCTATTTCTGCTGTTACATAGAAACTTGGCCAATTACTTTCCCCTAAAAGATATTCTTTCACACCAAGTGGTATAATAATCAGTTACCTACTTTATGTGTCTCCACCACGTGATTGTCTATTAACATAATTAATACATAGTGAAAATCCTAAAGGAGTATCTGTTTATTAAGCCAGTGAAGGAATAGATAAAATAACTAACATATTTAAGTTTGTTCATTCTTTAAAAGTGTTGAACTACCTGAAAAATCCCTCTCTTTTTTTCCTCAGTTGGAAATTATGAGACCTTTTCCATGAGATGTCTTTTCCTTACTACCCATACTTCTACTCTGAAGGGCTTGGTTTTCTTTTTCCTTAGATCTCATAGAAATCTCTATCTATAAAACAAACCTCTGGAAATTATAAGTGGTGTCCTTTCTTGCCTGTTTCCCACAATGTCTATGTAGACTGTTGAACAGCAAAGGTACTGAGATTTGTGCTGACCTTAATTAAATAATGCCATGCAGATTTTTGCTAATCGTTCCCTGTCAGACTTAAAAATTACCGGAAGCCATGCTGGAGCACCTGGAAGAACAGAGTGCTGCAGGACAAGAAATTCAAAATGATGTCTGCATGCCTCTTGCCTGAACATGCTATTCTTCCATGTCAAACCTCCTATTTAGTAGGGAAAATATCTAAGGGGAAAATGTTCCAATGTGCAGACTGTCTTATGTCTTTAAAACACAAACCACATGTTAGCGTTCTAATCAGTTCTGGACTCCATCAGTAACTTTCAATGCTGTGAACTTGCAGTACCCCCAGTTTTGGAACTTCAAATGCTTTGTTCCCATATACGATTTGACCCCATACTAAGAATTCTGACTGCTTTCCCAGGAGTAATGCTAAGGTTTGATGCTTAGGTTGTACCTTTTCACCCCATCCCTTTGTATAAAAAACATGTAAAAGCTAACCATACATTGGATCTATAAAGTGGCTATGGAATGAAAGCACCTCTACTACCCACCTGGGAGGCAAAGGCCTGGTCCCATCGACTGCTTATTATTAACACCACGTCCATATCAACCAAGCCAGCACACAATAGTTAATTCTGTGTCCCTGTAAAATGCTGCATTAGAAAACCAGTTCACAAAAATCCCAGAAATGGCTGAAAACTTTTTGACAAACTCTACTTTAAAGCTAGAATTTGAAATCATGGAATGAACCTAGAAAATGGTACCTTATACGCTATTTAAAATAATTTTTACATAGGATAATTTCTTTATTAAATATTGTCCACTTATCAACAAAAATAGCAAGATTTAGTCATTAAATTCCCACTTTTCAAGGAGTCAGGGACCAAAAGTCTGTGCTCCAATATATCTTTTTGGTGGTAGTGTATTGTTCTTAAGAATTATAACTGACAAAATCATTACCTTATTCATTTTACTTGGATCTGTGATCCTTTACTTTTATCTCTGTCCTAAGCTCTAACATATGGATATCTCACATACGAACCCGGGAAAGAGCTCGTAACATCTAATTTACACTCCCACTAGAACACCTGCCTCCTTCCGGTCTCTTCCCCGGCCACCCCCATGAACTCATATAAGACACCCTACCTCTCCATTAAGGGATAGGACATTCTTTCCCCTTATGAAGTATATTAGGTACAATTTTCAAATTCTATGAATAGATCATTCCTGTCTGATTCTCCTTCAAAAATAAATAAATGCCTGACATCTCAAGAAATATATTTGAGGACACTGAAATAGTACTAATGATTGTTACATGTGATTCAAATGATATATAATGTAAGTAACACCGGCTTTTTAAAAGGGAAAGATGAATCATATATGCTAGCTGGTCCAATCACGTCATTTTGTAAATTAAGTATTTAAGTCCCAGAAAAATTTAATTTTCCACAGCTTACTGTGGGTCATAGAGTAGAGTCCAGATCAGACAGATCATAAGGTTTATCCCCTTTCCATTCCCATAAAATAATGTTCTTTCGTGGTATCTGAAGCCATACGTGGATTTAGTCAATCAAATGACAATAACTGTGTCACTTTTGTTCATAATAGGTTTCATAGTGTGGGAAATAGAGAAATTGAAAGTTCCCACAGAGCCACAACTAGAACATGTGAATTAATTGTTTTTATATTGTGCTGAGTTAAACATCTCTTCTTGGTGTATTTAAAGATATATCTTTATACCTTGATTGAAAAACAAGAACAAATTTGTACAGCCCAGAATGAGATCACTCAGTTAAGCATCAACCTTTACGCAAGAGAGACTTTTTAAAGGCTGACTTCTGCAAGGTGTAATGCATCATACACCGGGTTCTTTTATTTTAAATATTAAATATTGAATATTATGTCAAATATTAGAATCTATGATTACTACAGAAAAAAATATCTCCAATATAATGTGGAATGCATTATTCCTTGTCTTCATTCATCTATAAATGGCAATGAAAGTGCTTATCTCTGCTTTGCACCTCAAAATTCAAGGCTTTCCCAATGATATAATAGAACTTCAGGATGAAAAAAATTGCATAATGTTATTATAATAAGTGAGAAATAGCAGTGCCGGGAGAATCATCGCTTTTCAACCAAATATAAGAACCCTGTTTTTCAACATTAATAATATTCTGAAACCCAAAGTGCATTGAGTTGCTTCATTTTCTGGTCCTCTGAGAACTGATGAAGATTACTGACTATATTTTGGTGTGATTTATCTATATTTGGTGCCATAAGCAGATTTTCTCTAGGAAAAAAGAATAATTGTGCATAATGGCAATATCCCTCACATTACAATGTTTGATTTATGATAAATATTCTATGAGCAATTGCAGAATATATTGGCTGAAAAACAAAGAGTAAAAAACTGAAAAGAGTGCTTCATCTTTCCTACTTTGGCAGACAGCAAAAATATTTTCAACTTTAAAAACTTCAAAATTATAAGATTAATGGTGAATACTTAAAATTCTCTTAGTTCAGGCACCAACGTACATAATAACATGAGAGGAATATTTTGTAATACTTCGTCATCCTAACATAGCTATTTACATATTTTACTTTTTATTTTACATTTACATATGAATGTGAAGGACTTTGAAAAAACATTTTTGCTAATAGTTATAATACAGTTAACCTAAAATACTGCACATAATTTCAATATGCCTAATTGTAAAATGTCAAGCTTTTAAAGAATTAGTAGCAACTGAGTGTTAGGATTTCTGTATATAATTTTGGAAAATAACTCTTTATATGATAATTTACAAATATTTTCCTCCATTCCATAGATTGTGTTTTGATTCTGTTGTCCATTTCCTTTGCTGTGAGGAAGCCTCTGGTTCTTTGTGCCATGACTTGTCTACTGTTGCTCTTGTTGACTGTGCTTAGTTTCATATCCAATAAATTGTTATCAAGACCGATATCACAAAGTATGTCCCTTACATTTCCCTCTAGCAGTTTTGCAGTCTCAGGCTTTATATTTAACTTTTTCACTGACTCTCAGTTGATTTTTCTATGTAGTAAAAAAATCTTGAATGGACATTTCTGAAAAAAAAAAAAAAAAGGTGTCTAAGTGGCCAAAAGTTAGATGATATTCAGTAAAACACTATCAGGGAAAAGCAAATAAAAACTGCAGTGTGATATCCCCACATGGCTGTTAAGATGGCTATCATAAAACCAACCTGACTTAAAAAAAATAATTGGTGACCATGTGCCCCTGGCACAATGATGGTGGGAAAGTGTAAGGTACAGCAGCAATGCAAAATAAGACAGAGATTTCCAAAATCAAAAAATTAGAAGTAGAACTACCACGTAATTCAGCAACACCACCTCTGAGTATAAGATTTGGTCAGAAAATATGATACAAGCTTAAGTTTCTCAGAAGTTTTGCTGTAAAAGATACGTTGCCTTTCACCTCCCTCAGAATGTATCCCCCCACTACCAATGCATCTCTCCCACTGTTCTCATCACTTTCTGAAGCAGATCTGGAAATCCTCTTTCACGAGTGTCTTTAGCTCAACTGCTCTCCTCTACTTCCTGAATAACCTTTCAAGGTCGTTCTTTCTTTAAGGGAGAGCCAGAAGTCACTCTGTGCCGGATCAGATAAACACGGTGACAGAGATGCACGGTCATGTGTCGAGTGTGCCTTTCTGTTGGGTGGCACTTGGGAGTAGCGTTCTCTGTTGTTGCCACACCTTCATGAAGACTTTATGAAAAATGACTTCCAGAATTTATTGAGAAAATGGCAAGAAATGATGAGGGGACAGTGTTAAACAGAAAGGGGAGTGTAATAAAACAGAATCACACATTGTTTTCAGTAGGCCTTCAAGCTGGAGAAAAACTAAGTCCCAAGAGTCAAGCTATGGCGATCCTTGACATTCCCAGCTCTGTAGACAGGAAACTCTCAGAGGCTCACATGCCTCTTGATTTCAGTATAGAATTTGTAAAAGTATAAAACAAGAGCAAAAAGTTTGTAGGAAAATGTGAAGATAGAGTTTAGTAATTTTTCCTCTTGAAGAATTGTGTTCTGTTTTATTTACCTTCCTTCTAGTTTGTTTTGTTTTATGCTACAATATTAGCATAATTCGTTCACAGCAAATATTTCAATCATGTCATTGATATTACAAATAAATGACCTGAATGCTATTTTAATCTAACTAATGAATTTGCTTGTATTCTTCACTTCCATGTAGTTATATACAATAAGCTGTCACTATTTTAAAACACTTGAGTTTTCTTTTTTTATTCTATTAGACTTCTTGGGTTCACTTTAATTGGCCACATAATTTTTCTCTATTCTACATTCTACCCCTCCCCCAACAAATAGGGTTTATTTTATTTTGCTGTGGCCAAATCAATTAAAATCACTTGTGTTTCTTTATAGATGTGTGGATAACTGACATCTCTCTAGGATCCACTTTGGAAAATAAAGAAGTTATTGTTTTAATAAACTGTTAGGTATTATCACTTTGGCACAAAACTCATCCAGTTGAAAAATTGCTTCCCTTGTGTCACAGTCTCTAGCACTCATGAATTCAGTTCATGACAAGAACACACCCTGCTCATAAAACAGCCAACAAGAGAACTTAGTCTTTCCATTTTGAAGAAAGACAAGAGTAAACAAATTACTTCAGGTTTCATGAAAGAAAAAGATAACCATGTCAGTCAATCCAGAGACCAGTGAAAGCAATTAGTCACAAGCCGTAAGTCTTCAGTGGAGCATAAAGAAGAAACTTGAAATAGTCTATAAACACTCCACAGGCACATTGCTGAGAACTTTTCAAGCTTTGCTGATCATGTTGCTATTTAAAATAAATCTTCCTTAACACTGACTCAGAGGACCACAAAAAAGACAATTCTTCATAAAATCAAATCATCCTTATTCTTAAAACTGGGTTTGCTGTTGTAATTTCTCCTTAAGCAGTGGGAGTAGAGATAACACTGGAAATCTTTCCCAAAGCAATGAGATTTCCTCTTATTGTGAAGATGAAAACATTCCCTCTTAGTCACTGTGAGTGAGGGAAAAAAATCACTCATGTCATTGTTTCTGGGATGGAGGCGTGCCTTCCACATTGGGCGGCATTCACATATATGCACGATATAAGACAAGGGAGTTCCCTAAACAATTCCCAAATAGCAAAATAATGGACATCTCAGAGTCTACATTTAATTCCACTTAGTTGTTAAAAATTGTATGCTAAAGAGTAGGTGGCATTTAAAATGCCTTTTTATTGCTAATAAAATATTAACTGGTTAAAAAAAATCCCCAAAATGAAGCTGAATTTTAGTATACTAAACTAGGGGCTAATGTCATTACACTGGCATTTCCTTCTAAGACAAGAAATGTCTTTATAGTAGAAAGTAACCAGATGTGGTGGCATATACCTGTAATCCCAGCACACAGGAGCCTAAGTCATGAGGATTTCCCTGAGTTTAAGACTAGACAGGATACTTATTGAGACTTTGTCTCAAAAAAAAAAAAAAAAAAAAAAAAAAAAAAAAAAAAAAAAAAAAAAAAAAAAAAAAAAAAAAAAAAAAAAAAAAAAAAAAAAAAAAAAAAAAAAAAAAAAAAAAAAAAAAAAAAAAAAAAAAAAAAGAAAGAAAGAAAAGAAAGAAAGAAAAAAGAGACAAAAAAAAATAAGGAAGTTGTCAAATGACTTAATGCTAACATTTTCAACAAAATATCTGTTTAGTAATCATGAGATTCTAACTATTTAAAATATTGGCTATTTTCCAAAAAGGTTGCAGTCACCATATATTAATTATATCTTCTCATTTTTCAACATAATAGAGAAATATAACTAAAATATTCCACTTATCTATTAATTCAGAAAATATACATTACCTATTATAGCTTCTGTTCTAATTAAGAAAAAAATATTTGTGCCTTAATTTATTTTTCTTTTCTTTAGACAGGGTCTTGCTTTTGTAATTCAGACTGGCCTGAGCTCAGTCTCAAACTCACAGCCATGCTCCTGCCTCTGTCTGCCAAGTGCTGGGATTATAGGCGTGAACCACCACCCCCAGCACTGTGGTGTGTGGTTCTGATTTCTAGTTGGTGAGAGTCTCCACACTCAACATAGTTGTGTAGGGTTAGGGTTACAGGGGATCAAACCCAGGGCCCTTGTGCTTGCAAGGCAGAAGCCGGAACCACTGAGCTAAATCCCCAGCCTCTGTGCCTTAACTTCTTAACAGAAATGGGCATTTTGGAAGATGAAAAGTGAGGACCACAGTGAAGGGTTAAAAATAAGTCAGAATCAGCCTAAGAAGGAGAAAGTGTCCCAGTCAGTGTCTGAGCCATGTTTACCTAGAAAATAGAAGAGCTGAAAAACAGTGTCGTTAATCTCTCCATAATTTAAATATCTAGGGTCAGGGGACAACAAATCATTGAAATAGTTGAAATATTTCCTTTTTATAACACAGCTTTTTATGGTAAATATTTAGATTCTCTATGGTGCACAACAGCAGTTTAAGTCTATTTGCGTGAGTTTCCTCTTATTGTGGTCTCTGTATGAAATTAATGTTTCCTATATATTTAGTGTGCATGCATACATACTTGAAGTTCTAAATTTATGTCCATTTTGGGAAGCATTGTAGACAACTCTAGCCCATACCGTGATGCCTTTTGTATTTGCATAGAATATTTGTTATGTGTACACACAGACACCAGGACTCACACACACACACATACACACACACACACACACACACACACACACACACACACACACAGAGTCTTGGTAACTCAGTTTGTCTTAAATGCCTTTGGTCTTTCCCTGTGAGGCTTGTCCCTTTTCACAGCTCAGTGTAGACTGTTTATAGTCTGTGTTACTTGTGTCTCCTGAAAACTGCCACACACAATTTAAATAGTCATACACAGCAACCTCAACACATAGCAGCAATGTCGTCCTTAATAAAAGATATCAGGAAAGGCTATCTTCAGTGGCCTGCTTTTATTTTCCACATAACTAATATACTCTAATTGTTATGCCATAAAGTGCCCTTTTACATGCAGAGCTGAGTGCATTTGGTGTCCTTATAAAGTTGTACATTCAGCACTACCTAATTCTGGAGCAGGTTTACCATGCCAAAAAAGAAACTCCACATTCATTAGAGGTCACTGTCCATGGCAGCCAAAGTAAGACCCTCTCAAAATGTCTACATCTTAATTCCTGGACTTTGTGAATATGCTACTTATGTAGCAAAGGATAATTAAAATAAATGATCAAGTAAGACCTTTAATCAGTGACTTAAATTGTGGAGACAACGATGAACCATTCAGGTGAGCCCCCAAAGTCACAGGACCACTCAACTCGAAACAAACAGCAGAGTCAGTGTCAGAGGGAGGTGATGTGAGAAATACTTAACCTGCCATTGGTGATTTACTGCGGGAAAGGCAGCCACAAACCAAGGACCGCAGCTGCTAAAGCTAGACAGGTCGAGAAAGTGCACCCTCTTCTAGCATCTTCAGAAAACCATGTCACTGTGCTGATATTTTTATTTTTGACCAGTGAAACTTCAGGCCTCTGACCTCCAGAATTATAAGAAAATGTATGTTGCTTTAAGGTGTGAAGTTTGTGATGATTTATTACAGCAAAAACAAGAAACTATGTATTCTACTTCCATATATTCCCTCTTCCCAAGACCTACAATATTCATCTACTTTCAGTCGTTAGGGATTTTCTCTTTCTGAACAAATTAAATTGAATCATGAAATGTGTAACACTTTATGTCCAACATGATTCACTAAGTTATTTCAAGGTTTATTATGTTGGAGCATATATGTATCCGTGCTTCTTTCCTTGCAGTAGAGGAATAACATTCTGTTGCATAGACATTACACATTATGTTGATATGTCATCTATGGCTGATGTTTGTTTCCACTTTATGACTATTATTAACAATGCTACTGTGGGCTGAGGGTTTAGTTCAGTATCACTGGGATTACTTTGCAAGCACAAGGGCCCAAGTTTGATCCCTGGTACAACAATAAATATAACAATAAGTTTGTATACACACTTCTAGGTGGATATATGCTTTTAACTTATATATATATATATATATATATATAAGTATTTTCGTATATACATATATGTGAATAATTATCAAATTACTTTTCAAAGTGGCTATATTTTGGATTCCCAATACAGTGAGTGAAATTTCTAATTTCACAATAGCTTTACAGTTTTACCAATTCTTGTTATTGTCCATCTTTTGTGTTGTAGCAATACTACTAAGTGTAAAGTGTTGTGTCATAGTTGCTTTGATTTGTATTTCATTAGCAACTAATTTGGGGCATTTTTTTCATGTACTTTGGTCATTTACATGTTAGAATAATGCCTATATATTTGCCAATTTCTCGATAGTTTTATTTAAGTTTGAGTTCTTTTTACATGCAAGGCACAAATTCTTAACCAATTATATGATTTTCATATATTTTCTCTCAACTTACGAGTCACCTTTTCATTTTCTTGAATATAGAGTTTAAAGCACCAAATTATTTAACTTTAGGTCGCTTTACTCTTCTGTTGCCTGTAAGTTGGGTGTCATAATTATTAAGTTACCGCTAAATCCAAATCCATTGATAATAATGAAGACTTACTTGCATCCTGGCTTCTGAAAGTTTCACAGCTTTAATTCTCTGGGTTTAGACTTTTTATTATAATTTTAAAGATTTTTCTTAGTATATGTTTGTGGCATATGATATTCTCATCATGGCGCATCTTAGTTCTCTTTACTTCTTTCCCTTTACTCTACTGTGTCTCCCTCCATCTCTTGGTTTGTTAATTTGATATAAAATAGAAGCTGAACTTCATTCTCAGTTTTCCCAGGACTATTTGTTGAATGGACCATTCTCTCTCCACTGAATAATCTCCATGTATGGATACAATGCTCCATGTATCAATACATGTCCAGCATCCTGGTACCATACATTTTTATTTATTCAATTTTAGATCATCTTTAAATTAAGGAGTGTGAGTCCCCCAAATTTGTGCTGCTTTTTCAAATTGTTTTGACTATTCTAGATCCCTTGCATTCTGATACAAAAGTTTAAGAATATTTTTCTAATTTCTGCATAAAGAGAAGCTAGATATAGAAGGAACTAACCACAAGATTAAACTTCAGAGTATTATTGACTCAACATTATCAAGCCTCCCAGTCATGAACACAGGATGTCTTTCCATTTACTTAGGTGTTTTTTAATTGCCTTCAATATTGCTTTGTGATTTTCCAGTGTATAAGTTCTGAACTTCTTTTACTACATTTTCCCTAATTATTTATGTTGGACACTAATTAAAAGAGAAAACTTTATTTAATTTTATTTTTGTATTGTTCATTGCTAGTGTCTAGAAATATAATTCATTCACATAAAGTTTAATCTTTTTAATTAATTAAGTTTATTGGTATATTTGAGTTATATGTAATGATCATTTTTATCACAGGGAATTTGTGCATATACATGATATATCTTGATTCCTCCTTTATCCCCCTTCCATTCAACTTCTCTCCTCTTCCTTAAAAGCTTAAAATTTTGTTTCCATAAAAAAAACCTAAAACTAGGGGTTCCATCTGACCTAAAATTTCTTCTTCTTGGTGTATTCCTGAAAAAAACTAAAAGTATCATCCCACAGGCATAAATACACAGGTTTATAGCACTACAATGTTTACTAGCTAAACCCTGAGAATGCCCAAATGTACATCAACCAATGAATGGAAAAAGAAGATGCAGTTTTTTACATAGTGGATTATTGTTCAGCCATAAAGGATAAACTGAGACATTTTAGGTACATGGATGTACCTGTAAATCATACTCTTAAGTGAAGTAACTGGACACACAGGTAATTACACTTAATGTTTTTATTTATTAACCTACAATGTTGCTGGACTTGTTAGATTTCACAGATTTCTGTGCCTTCCCTAGTACTGTTCACAAACAAGATAATGCCATCTACAAAAAAATAAACTCACATTTTTTCTTCTCCTAGTCTGAGTGTACTTTATCTTCTTTCATACTAAACTTCTCCTTAAAGCCTCCAGTATAAAGTTGTATGTGTGACATGTGCAGACATCTTTGTAATAGTGTTGGTCTCTGGAGGAGCACGTTTACTTTTTCCACTAAATATGATGTTATCTATAGATTTCTTTCTTTCTTTTTTTTTTTTTTTTAGGTTTTTTGAGACAGGGTCTCGCTTTGTGGTTCAGGCTGGCCCTCAACTCAGCCTCAAACTCACATCACAATCCTCCTGCCTCTGCCTCCCGAGTGCTGGGATTACAGGCGTGAGCCACCACGCCCGGCACTGTGGTGTGTGTACTGGTTGCCGCTGGGTGTGAGTCTCCACACCCAGTATTGTATGTGGTTACTGGGGAATTGAACCCGGGCCCTTGCGCTTGCAAGACAGGCGCCGGAACCACTGAGCTAACTCCCCGGCCCATCTATAGATTTTTTTTATACCTATTTTATTAGTTTGAGAAAATTCTCTTTGACTTTTAATTTATTGAATATTTTTAACATGGAGAGTGTTGGTACTTGTCAAATTTTCCATCATCTTTTAGGTTATGCTGTGGACCTTGTACTATATTGTACAGATAATAGTGGAGTATATTGAATGCTTCTTGTGTATCAATCCAATTTTGCATTCCTGAAGTAAATGCCACTTGTTTAGAGCATATTCTTATTTTGATATTTAGTTGGAGTGTTTTGGGGATGATTATCCTTTCTACATTTATAAGCAATTCTGTTCATCATTTCCTTTGTCATCAGTTGTAGCACAATATTGCTGGCTTCATACAATGGCTGGGAGGGATTCCCTTCTACTTAATTTTTGGCAGTGTTTGTGATGGACTGGTACTAATTCTTAAACACAAGAATTCATAAGCCGAGCCTTCTCATACTGTTTTGTTTTTTTTTTTGAGAATGTTTAACAACTATTAATTCCATCTCTTTTTTATATCTATGCAGATTTCCTAGGTCTTCCACAGTGAATTTGGATAGTTTATTTAAAAATTTTTGTCTATTTTATCTAGATTTTCTAAACTTGTAGTATACAATTGTTTTCTCTTATACTTTATTTTATTGCTTTCAGAGTAGTACTAATGTCATCTACTTTTTATTTCTGACTGGAGAAATTTCAATCTTCTCTATTTTTCTCTTGGTCAGTGTAGCAAAATTTGTCAATTTTGCTGATGTGAGGAAGAACAAATCTTAAGTGTTACTGACTTTATCAAATGTCTCTGCTTTATTTTATTCACATTTAAATTTTATTATTTCTTCCCTGTTTTTACCCTTCTTTTTCTAGTTCTCAAGTTTCCTTTCAATTTTTAAAATTAAGTTTATTGGTACATTTTTGGAATATATTATGGTCACACTCCTGAGAATTTGTACCTGTACATGACACATCGTAATTCTGAATTTTTCCCATTCTCCTGCACTTCCTTTACCAACCTACCCCATATACATTTGCCTCAGTTTTTTTTCTTTTCACCATCAAATTTTTCCCCTTCTTTGTTTTCATCTGCCTCTACCCAGTTTCCTTTTCCCTTTGAACATTTTCTTGCAATCTCCCAATACCTATCATACATTCTGTACCTCACACCTTCAGCTTCTCACACTAGAGAAATGACATGATATTTACACATGTGCTGTATTTATTCCACTTATGACTGTGTCATCAAGGTGCATCTATTCAGCTATAAAGGTCTCTAATTCATCATACTTTATGGTAGAGTAATACTCCATTATGTAAAAAAAAAAAAAAATCTCTTTTATGTCTCCAGCTAATGGACCTTTGGGCTGTTTCCAAGATTTATCTATTACAAACTGTGCTGCTATAAACATGGGAGCACATCTGTCATTTTGGTATCATGCATTTTGATTCTTTCATGTATATAACCAGCAGGGAAATAGCAAGGTCAAGTGAAACATCTAAGTCTATTTTCTTGAGGAATCTGCACAGTGATCTCCACAGTGGTTGCACCAGTCTTCACTCCCACAGCCTCACCAGCACTTGGATTCCATGATAGCAGCCATTCTTACTGGAGTGAGGTGGAATCTCATTGTTTTTCTCTGCATCTCTCAAATGACCAGTGATGTTGAACTATATATATATATATATATATATATATATATATATATATATATATATATATCTGCTGCTTTTACTTCATCTGAAAAATGTCTGTTCACATCAGATGCCAAAGTGGTCATTTCTTTAGTAAGCAGAGCCTGGGAAAGCTCTCACTGAAATGGATAGGATTTCTTCAGGGGTCTAGAACTTGTAGTTGAATTCTTACACTCTCCTGGAACCACTTGTAGAGAACACAGGTTCACATGACTATCCATAAGATTATCACAGGCATCAGATCAGATCCATAACATTTAGAAAATGAACTCAAACACACATGAAAGTACACAAGAAAAATGATATCCTGAGAATCATATCCCCAGGAAGTTTTGCTGATGGTTTCAGGGTACTGTCTGTGTCTTGGCACAGGTGAGGACTGTGGTCAAAACTTCTCCTTGGGGTCCTCCTCAAGGGAGCAGTTAGGAGAGAATCCCAGTTGTGGATTTAGACTTTATTAGGAGAAAGCCCTAAACCACAGATGAACTTTAACAATCCATCTTTATTATCTCTCAGAAAATCTGCAAGGCTCTATGAAGTTTAGAAATTTGCCAAAAAGGCACTCCAGTCACTAGTTCTTATGGGAAATGTCTTCCCTTTCCACCCATTTTGTTAAAAATTAATTATTTCCATCCCAGTGTCCTTAATTTCCATCCCAGAGTTCCTGATGGCCCAGTGGCATCTGCATCCACCCCTTTGCCTTGTAGCACAGTGGCTGTCTGCAAAGTCTCTTGCAGTTTGCACATAGACTTGACAATCATGGAATACTACTCAATCTTTAAAAAGAATATTATTAAAGACAAGATCATGATGATGCCTTCAGAGGTGATTCACTATCTGTCTTAATGTGAGAGTCTATAGAGGAGCCTGATCTTAGAGCTGATGGATTCTGCCACAGCATACCAGGGACTGCAAACTTGTCCCTGGCACTGGTCATTTAAAACCCTTGCTAAGGTTCTATTCCCTGGATGCCTCTTTTCTGAAGACCTGTCTATATATAAGCAGTTGCTCCTCTATGGACAAAACCATATTCACTTGTCAAGATCAAAATCTTACATGGTTTCAAAATTCAGCCATGCCCCAGCCTCTGTGTCTGGGGAGTTGTCACCACAGGACTGCAGAAATGCATAAAGTTGAACTGTGTCAAAATTCACCTCAGTGCAGAGCCAAGGGAAAAATCCCATGAGCAGCAACAGCCTTGGGTGTTGCACAGGACCCCTGCTTTCTGCTTATCCATTTCTTTTTTTTTTTTCTTCAAATCTTTATTGGTACATTATTAATGCACATCATTATTGCATTCACCATTTGAAATTTGTACTAGAATATGACACAACTTAATTCTCATTTTTCCCCTTTTCTTACCCACCCTGCAACCCCAACCCTCTATATACATAAGCTTTGTTTCCATTTATTATTATTATTATTATTATTATTATTATTATTATTATTATTATCACATTATCATTCCCACTTCTTAAGGTCTCCCATCCCAAATGCTGGAAATCTGATCAGTTTCCTAAGCTGGACACACCCTTCAAAAAGCTGCAAGCTCACCCACTGTCTGTGAGAAGCTTATCACCTAGAGAGGCCAAGGTGAACCCAGAAAGATGTAAAAATATTTTTGTCATTCAAGGAATAAAGGTTTTATTTAAAATGTTCCAGTCCTTCCCTTTGACTGAAGGAAATGAGAAGAGAATGAGTGAAAGAAATGAGTGAAAGAAAAAGTAGCATAAAACTATAAACAATAACAACAAAAAAAAGCGAGAAATAACTATGTCATTTTCCCTCCAGACTTCATTAAGGTGTAGTTGACAATTAAAAATTGTGTATTTCAAAGCATAGGGTGGCATGTTTTGATATTTGTATAAGTTGGGAAATAATTTCCTATCTAATACTTCTTACAGTTAATGTATGTAGTGAGAAAACTTAAGATCACTGCTCTTAGGAAATTTGAAGTACACAAGGTGCCGAGGATTTAGCTCAGTCATTCCGGCGCTTGTCTTGCAAGTGCAAGGACCCGGGTACGATCTTCGGTAACCACATACTACCATACTGGATGTGGAGACTCACACGCACCAGCAATCAGTACCACCTACCACAGTGCTGGGCATGGTGGCTCATACCTGTTATCCCAGCGCTTGGGAGGCAGAGGCAGGAGGATTGTGGTGATGTGAGGCTGAGTTCAGGGCCAGTCTGAACTACAAAGTGAGACCCTGTCTCAAAAAACCTAAAAAAAAAAAAAAAAGTTGAAGTACACAAGAATATATTCACTAGCTACATTGTGGTGCATTAGATCTCCAAGGCCTATTTATTTGTTTAGTAAGAACATTACTACGGCTTTGCACCCCGTGACCATTTCTTCACACTTCCTATTACCCCTTGATAATTACCATTCTACTCTTTGCTTCTAAGAGTTTAGTGTTTTCAGATTACATATAACTGAGATATCTCAATATCTATTTTTCCCTTCTGGCTTACTTCATTCAGCCTAATGCCTTCTAGACTCATCTATGTTGTCTATGTTTTTCAAAGACTGAGTAGTATTCTATCAGATATACATTAATTATATCTGCCACAATTTTGTATTCATCTTTTGGCATACATTAAGGTTATTTCTATATTTTGTGTTGCAAATAATTTGAAGTGAGCAGGAGAATGCAGATACATTTTTCATACACCGACGTTTTCTTTGAATATACACCCAGAAGTGAGACTGCTGTCTCATATGTAGTTCTATTTTTAGCTCTATTGTGAGGGCATAGTTTGTAGTTTCATATTGCTTTCCATAATGTTTTTATGCTCCAATATCTTATGTTGACTGGAAAATGAGAATATGAGTTCAGTTGGGCAGAGTTCAATGGCTTTATATGGGCTTTAATAAACTAGAAAGAATAGGAAAATAATCTAAATGGAAAAAAGTAATCTGAACTTTTATCATTTCTCTGAGATGGTGAAAGAAAAGAGCCATTGGCCTGTCCAGTGACCAGAAGTAGATGGAGTGGACAGCAATTTATAATCTCTGAAACACCAAAAAAGGCCTGAAATGAAATGAATATTGACTTATTTAGAATTTGGGAAAAAAGTGAATATATTACAATATGTCATAATTGAGAGAATTCTTGAGTTATTAGTTTTAAAGATAAACAGAGACATTGTACTTTTTCTAAATATAAACAATTTGAAACTGCTTTTTGACAGCACTTTATAAGGGCTTTATGTGTAACATTATGTAGGAGAGCTTCATATCATTGGAGGCAATGAGTATAAGCATTAACATTTGTTAGAATTTTATGAAACAGCTGTAGAAATAAGCTATGAGTACAGCAATTATAATAAACAAAAACTACCCCAGAGGTTTTTTTCCCATTGGACAGATTTTGAAATTTTATGTTACTCTTGTGTAGAATAAAAGGTTCACACATATTTTTCCTTTTTTCAGTGAGAAAGATTTTTTTTTTTTTTAAGATAGAGTCTTGCTTTGTAGTTCAGGCTCACCCCAAGCTCACTAATAACAATCCTCTTGCCTCTGCCTCTCAACTGCTGGGATTACAGGTGTGAGCCACCACATCTGATGCTGTGGTGTATGGTACTGATTGCTGATGGACATGAGTCACCATGCCCGGTATTGTGGTATATGGTTACTGGGGATCAAACCTGGGCCTTTGCACTTGCAAGGCAGGCTCCAGAACCACTGAGCTAAATCTCTAGCCCTTCACCAAATTTTTGAAAATTGTAGTACATAGGACTACCAAGAGAGTAGTAAGTAGGATTATGAAATTGTAGACTTTAACTTAACACTGCAAAGAAAAATTAAAATATTGTATGACTTATCCCTACGTGTCCACCTAATGTATCATGTGATCACAGGCAAGACTTTGGCAAAGTGATTGGATTATCAGGCCAGTACAGCTGACTTGCTGTTTGGAGAGGGCTTCTGGTTGGAAGAGGTGGGTCCTTGAAAGCAAGACCTGGAAAGGTCTATTTGTTCCCCAGTTTCTCTCTTTTTCTCTGCTTTCTGATTGTCATGAGTGAGTGACTTTCATCCACAGATCCCTTCCCGTGTCTTGGGAACCAACTAACCATGGACTGAAACCTCTACAAACTAGGAGCCAAAATAAATTTTTCCTTCTTTAAATAGCAGGTGCCAGGTTATTCGTGTCAGTGACAAGGAAAAGTGACTAAGACAAAGCAGGAACATTAATATGATGCTACAAAACCATGTTGTTCAGAAGCCTTTCGAACTCACCTGCAGAAGCAGCAGTTTGGAAAAGTTTGGAGATCACGGCTGGAAAAAGAGCCTAAATGCTCTAAAGTGAGCTTGAAGCAGGATTCTTGTTACAGCTCAGACAACCAGAATATTGATTTAAAAAAAAATTCACACTGTAAATACCAAGTTCAAGGGATTTCAGCTGGAAACAAGGAACCCACTGGCATTTGGACTCCAGACTGTACGTGTTATGGTCAGGTAGGAAATTTGTTCATATTTTGCTCATGTCCTGAGACTGTCCTGGAAACTGAGATTAAAAGTGTTGCACCAATTAACCTGATGGAGAAAAGTCCACTGCAGCCCCAAAAGAAGCTACTACTGGAGCCAGTGGGAGAACTTGGCACCGTCCCCAAGATGCTGGTTTTACTGGAATGCAAAATGCAAGAGTTGTGGAGTCAGGAAGGCTTCCATGCAGATTTCACATCCACTCACAACTGAGGTGTGAATTAAAAGAACTACTTGGAGAGGCCATTTTAAAATATTAATTATGATTTTAAAATTTATACATGAAAAGATGCAGAGTAAACTGTAAACAGAATTTTATCTCTGCCATAGAATTCAGGAAATGTAAAAAGTAAGATTATAGCAAAATAACCATATACATGTTCCTATTTTATAATTTAAAGGAAAGGTAATTTTATTATATTGCACTTCAATCTAATGAAGAATATTTATTATAATTTCTCCAAATTATACTTCAAGGCTCCTAAACATCTGTAGGTGATTTGGACATACCATTGAGTGAGATTGCTTCTCACTCACCATGTACAGTATGAGGTTTGAGAAAACTCCCTGAGTAAAACATAGATAAATAATCCGAAATCTATAGTTTTTACTAACTCACTTTTCATGCCACTTATAGGATTGATTTGTGCACATTTTCTTGCCAGGCGGCCATTTCTTCTAATTGCTATTCATGGAAATTATAAAGTGCATTTCATTCACTTCAGCATTCAAGTAACATGTCCTGAGTACTCTCTGTCCATAACAGACATCTCTACTGACTCCTCTTTAGTTATTGGAGTGAGTTTTCCAAGGATAACTTCACTGAGAATTTCTTTGTTTAGCAAGGTAAACAATAAAGGATTAAATATGAAAAATTCAGTAAGAACTACAACTTTATGAGCCCACATAAATTCAGAAATTTTCCTTTCTGGAGCATATTATTACAAGCATGACAGACATATCCTCTGCCTTTAAATTTCATTATTTAAAATACTTAAAATTTAATCCTAAGCAATCTTAACTGTCACTTTTAAATTTGACAAAACAGAAACACAAAGAAAATAGAAGCTAACAACTCAAAATGTATTTAATTCTCACTCTTTTCTACTTGTAAGTGACGTTCAGCTTATCTTTATTGCTTCCTGGAATTCACTGTGAAACTCCTTACCAAATCATGAAAGATGTTTTGTTAATAGACAGTTTTTTTTCTGGAAAGGAGGTTTCAAAGTGTTATAAATGGGGCAGGCAAAAAGAATGCCATGTGTGACCTCAAAAGCCAAAGAGTAGTACTATGTGGGCCACATATGCTCAGAAGAGTAGGTATGTCCCACACACTGAAGTATTCTCACTGGCAACCATCCCAGGATAAAATTCTGTTCCATGATGAGAGTCAAAATGCAAAGTAACTCAAGGCCTGAAGCATATTTCATTAGAGAAGGGAAATGCATTTTATCAAATGTGCAAACAGCACTGAAAACATGATTTATATGCAAGCATCTTGTCGTGCTGCGTATCACTGACTGTGAAGGAAAAAAAGTAATCAGAGATCACTGTGCAAGTTACTGAGGCTTTAAACCCTTGTGTGGCACACAGACTATGCTGTTTGGGAACTTTTTCTTTCTTTTGGGGATTTTCTTCCATCCATCTTTTCTTTTTTATCCTGGGAATTGAACAGACCTTGAGCTTTTGAGGCAGGCCCAAGAACCACTGAGCTAAATCCCTGGCCCTTTCCTTCCATCTTCACTGAGATAAAATTGGCACATAAAAGTTGTATGTAAGTGTACAATGTGAGGTTTTGACATAGATGTGCATCTTGCAGTGATTACTGTAATGTATCAGCATAATATCACCATCCCCAGTTAGAGTGTGTGTTCACACTTTAAATCTGCTTGCATCAAATTTCAAATAAATAGTACCATTAGTTATACTGACCATGATGTTCATTAGTTCCTCAGAAGTTATTCATCAGATCCCTGTAAATAAAGTTACTTTTTTCTAAGAGTGGAGAGTTCATTGAGAATGAAGGCTTCTGCCTAAGAGAAGGGGAACCTGAAAGTGGGTGAACCAAGATCCCATCTCCCTGGAGATATTTATGGAGCAATGCCATGAAGTGAGGCATGTTCAAAGTGGGGACACCTAATAGGTTTCAAAAGGTGGACAAAATTATGATAAACAATGAAATTAATATTGATTGAAAGAGAATCCAATGGGAAAGTAAATCATGTAACAAGTGTACAAGGATTTTTAGTCAGGGATCTTTCCTGGGAGGCATGGATTTAGATCTTGGCCCTCCAACACGATGATGGAAAGCTACTTTGAATATTAGTCAGTGCTATTTATCCTATGTGGATGTGGTAGTTTCTCTCCTTTTGAAATGTTGACCCTTAGTGAAAGCCTCTTGATTGTCCTCTGCACTAGCCCCTTCGCTGTCATCCAGCTGGACTTTCGAGGACCAGCTCTACCTAAAAGCCTACAAGATACCTAACTAGTTGCAACGTTTCTCCCTGTGAAGAAGTACCTCCACTGCCATGAGAGGGCAATGGGTGAAGCCGTTCAGGCTTCTTCCAGCTGAAGTAGTTGTACTCCACAGTCAGGGTACTCTGCAGAGGATCTATCTAAAGGCCCCCAATAGGCTCCAGGCATTGTCATCTTGGGTAAATGCATAGTTTTGAGAAGACAAAGGCAAAGAGACAGTTAAGGATACCTGGGCTGAACACTATGATTAGCAGGATTGCTATGGACATAACCAACAATTGTTTACATCAGGATGAACCAGTAATAGCCTCCCACAAAAAGGATAAAGAGAAAGTTCAGGGTGCTTCAGAATCTGGCATAGCATTAACCTGCTGTCTCCTGTCTTGAACGGCAGTTGAAATATTAGCAGATGGGTCAGGAATGTACAAACAACATTCAGTTTTTGCAACTGAACAACTACCCCATGGGCTGTAGTTAAAATATCTAATGCTATCCAATTTCGGGAGACAGTTTGTCTTGTTAATTTTACTTCTCTATTTAAGGCAGAGAGATCAATTGTAGTGTCTTTTAGGCCCTGCTGAGAATAATTTGTTAAGTTTTCTATACGCTGCATGACATCTTCCAAACCTAAGGAGGAAAGAAAAATGGAAGCCATGTGATCATAGCGGTGAAACATACTTCTAGACTATTGATGTTGTAGAAGAGGCAAATTTGCAGGTGTGTTCAGGATTTTGACACTCCTGCCTTTTAACCATGCAAATCCCAGCATGCATCTCCCTATCCACCCAGGGGTAGCCAAGGCTACAGATTAAGTCCACAGGACTAACAAGTGACACTGGGGGCTGCTCATCTAGCTCAGGGCCACTGAGCCAGTTCATTGCAAACCGGTCCTCAGGCTGTAAGATTACTCTGTGAATGCACTGTTTGGGGAACATCCATCCCAAGTATATGGTAAAATTAGGAGTGATTCTTCTGTTCTCAACACAAGAAGGTTTTTTCTGCTAAGGTGACCTGTAGTGGAGGTTAGCCATAGATATAGTCTTCCCATACTTGAAAATAGCCATCTTGCTATCTATAATTATTGTCTGTCATGAATTGATCCTTCTCTCCAGGACAAACATCATGGTGGATATGTGGTCCCCCTTGTCAAGTACATCAGGACTTCCTGGGTGGGTATCCCCACTTGAAGCAGATGAGGACAGGCTATAAGATTATACTGATGAGACATGAAAGAGCTCGATAGTTGATAGGTCAGCCCCCCATTACAAGATAACTGAGTGAACAATAAACTATACCCTTAATGACCCTGGGAATAATCAAATTTTCTCTAATAATGATGTGAAAGCCTTTCTATGAGCTCTAATAAAACTACTTTTAAAATATAGTCCTTAATTTTCCTCTACAAGTGGGATGTTTTTAATACGACTTTATTACTTACCTAAACCTCTTCAAATTACATGCAATATCATAAAGCTGGTGCACTTTTATATCATCTTGTCTCCCATTTTCAGTCCTTAGGAAGAATCACCTTTTAGTTGAGTCCCTATAAAAATATACTAAAACCACTTAGTTTTAAATATAAAATTCTTAAATATCCAATTACAATAAAAACCTTTGGGACTTAGATTCTACTTTCTTCTACTAAAGCTTATATAGGTAATTTTAGAATAAATATGCACAGATTTTCTCAAACATCTCAGCTGATCTCACTCAGAATTGTATCACCTATAATTTAATATGCAATTTAAAAATTGGAAAATAGGAGGAAAATGGAAAATGGAAAATCATTCTTTTGGCATAAGTCCTGGGGGTATTTCAACTTGGCTTATACAGTGATGTGATGATCTTGATATTAATATAAAGAAAAAAGCCACATAAATTATGAATCTCTCACTTCCAGATAAGCCAGGTAGGTAGACAATGAATTTATTTGGTAGAACTGGAGAAGATAGGCTGGCAAAAAAAAAAAAAAAAAAAGTTGCTTGAGATGAGTTTTATACACAGAGGTTCGTAAAGTACTACAGTGAGTATCAAGTATGGCATAAAAAATGTTAATCTGGTGCCCAGAAGAGGAACCTGAGCTAGACTTCAAGTTCAACAGAGCATATAAAATGATGAAATACACAAAAACCCCTAAAAAGAGCAGTCAGGAAGGAAAAGATTCACTGATTATACTCTGTGTAAATATGAGGCAGAGGAAGAACTGCTATAAACAAAAGGCCCAGTACTGTTTGAAGGAATGTGATTTTTAATAAGGAACTGGTAAAAATTTTACTGTTGCTGAAGGTGTGAAATATAAAAAAATGAAATTAAGTTTAGATTTGATATGAATTTTACATTTGCCTTTTAACCATGATGATTTTAACTACATGATGGGATCACATGCAAGATTGATGGGATTTGGACAATGTACAGTATCTGTGGACCACTTTTAGAGATATGAACATAAGAGGTGAAGAGAGGAAGTGATTGAAAGGCAAGTTTTGCCTTCCTGTATCCCCTCTATTTAGGCTTTTTGTTTGTGAGAGTCACAGCCTGAGACTGCGATGAAATAAGTTTGCTTAGTTTAGGTGTGGTTTCAGGTCTGCAGTCAAACAGCCTCCCGCTCTCTCGGTTGCAAATGACAGCAATCCAGAAGTGACTTGGTAAAGCTTTAAGTACTAGGTAAATGCCCAATTAATATAATCGAGTTTGAATATGTATTAATAATATTATGCAGTGACTTTTTTTGAACAGTGAAACATTGACCTACAAAATTTCCATATCTAATTTTGGTGAACGCTGTAGGAGTGAAAACCTCATTAAAAATTCCAGAAAGAAACAACTGCACAGAGAGAAACATACTTCCACTGAGTTTCTAACTTCACTTCTCATTCAGTCTTCCATAGTTTTTACCTAATGTGCATTTTGTGTTAAATGATCACATTCAAAATGTCATATTACTTTTGCTTGTTGTCTTAGGTCCCTCTTGGCTGTGGCAATTTCTCAGTCTTCCCTTGTTTTGCATGATGGTATACATTTTGAGATGTCCTGGTATTTTGTAGATAAAGCCTCTGTTGGGATTTGCTTGATCTTATTCTCAGGATTGGGCACCAGGTTCTTGGTTTGGGGGAGACCATTAGAAGCCAGGTGCCATTCTTATCATGTCATATCATATCATAATATCATATCATCTATCATATCATATCATATCATATCATATCATATCATAGATGCAGGCAAACAGCACAAAGTGTCATTTTCACAGTTGGCCATGTGACCTGACTGAGCTTTGTTTTGTCATATTTCTCCTCTCTAGTTACTTTGCACACTGACATAGTTGGAGAAGGTCAAAATTTTAAGCTTATATGTAAGGAATGAGGAATTACACTTTGATTTCTACAAGGTTAAATATACACAAAACATTGTATTTTGAATTCTTCTCTACAATAACTTTGTCTATTTTTTAATTTACTTAATCATTTATAACAGTATTGATGCATAGATATTTACATGTGTTGACTTAAAATCCAATACTAATTTATTTATTTTTGTTGTCCAAGTTGCTCCAATGTTGCAATTAAGAGATTTTACATTTGGTTCTTTTGTCTCTTTGTCATTATTATATTTATCTTCTGTGCTTTGTTTACCTTTTGACATGGCAGTATGTTTTGGGGACAGTACTCAGCCACTTTCTACAAAGTTCTGGTTCATTCTACTCTACAAAAGTGGTAGAAACCAAGGTCTAGGTGGCAGATATGCTACTGGAGTTGTCATTGTTTATGGATCCTGTCTGCTCAAAGACCAAAGAAATATATGTGCAAATACTAACTTGTGAATGCACACAGAACTCAACAGTATTTCTAAATGCAAAGTTCTATATCTATATTAAGCTAAAACTAAATTCATGCTGATTTCTAGCATACATAGATATTGCAGCTTCTCCTTGCTTTTCTGTTACTTCACATGCAAAAAGTGAGAAATCTGTCTTCCACCACTCTTCATTATTTTATTTATCATCACCTCCTGTATAAAAGTATATGGAGAAATTTTTATCAAGTCATGTGAAATTGCTTTTGTCTTCAATCCTCACATCCAAAGTTAGTTAGGTCAGTACTCTGTCTATCCTTCCACTAAGGATTTCATATATTGGCAATATAATCACATTATATTGTCATAGTGTGCATTCCAGTCTGAAATTATCCCCAGATTTCACAATGACTTTTAAAAATATATATTCATTAACTCTTACTCTATATACTTTACAATTCTGAGTTCTGACTAATGCGCATTGTCATATATCCACTGTTGAAGTATAATATGCAATTATTTCCCAACTTAAAAGTAGCTGGTTCTTTATCTATTCAATCTTATGCTCTCCCTATGAACCTCTCGCACCCACTGATTTTCTTATTGTCTAACTGTACCTTTTGCAGAACCATATAATTCAAATCAAGTAGTATACAGCTTTTTTATTGCCTTCTTCTACTTCACAATATGCATTTAAGTTTTTACATGGCTTGTTAACTCACCTATTTTTATTTCTGAATAATGTTCTTTTATATCAACATACAATTTATTTTATTGCATTGCATTTTATTTTAGTTTTTAGTTTTTTGAGACAGGGTCTGGCTTTTTAGTTCAGGCTGGTCCAGCACTCACAGCAGTCTTCTTTCCTCTGCCTATCGAGTGCTGGGATTACAAGTGTGAGCCACCATGCCCAGCACTGTGGTATCTGGTACTGATTACTGGTGGATGTGAGTCACCACACGGCATTGTTGTATGTTGTTACAGGGGCTTGAACCAGGACCTTGCGCTTGCAAGGTGAGTATCAGACCCACTGAGCTAAATCTCCAGCCCAGCACACCAGAATTTGATGTTTTATGTTTTTAAGGGATATTATAGCTCCTTGTATTTTGGCAAATTATAAATTAGGCTATAATAAATACCTCCAAGTATATTTTTGAAAGAACATATATTTTTACATTAACTATCTAAATATCTAGGAACATGATTTCTGGATAGACTGTAGAACTATGTTTAGCTTTGGCAGCTGTTACCATAATATTTCCGATGTGTCTGTACCACTTGCCAGTTTTTCCCACAATGAGTAATAGTTGCTTCTGCTCCACAATCTCAGTAGGAATCAACTCTTGTCATTTGTTTTTGTTGTAGTTCTACTAATAGAAATGTAATGGTATCATTTTGTTGTCTATTTTCATTTGCATTCTCCATTAGGAAGTGATAGTTAGCATCTTTTCATATGCTCATTTTCCATCTGTATTTTTGATGAAGTATTTTCAGATGATTTGCCCATTTTTTAATTGAGTTGTTTGTTTTCTTTTTGTTCAGTTTAAGAGTTCTTTGTATATTTTGGACGTAAGTCTTTTATCAGATATGTGTTTCAAAAATATTTTCTACCAATCTCTGACTTGTCTTTTTATTCTCCTAACTTATTTCAGAGAAAAATAATTTTTATTTTAATAAAATCCAACACAACAATTTTTCTTTTATGGAACATTTTTATATCATTTATAAAAATCACCAGATTCAAGTTCATGTAGAATTTCTCTTATATTCACATTATAAGTTTTGTAGTCTACAATTTTAAATATAGGGCATTCACACCTTTTCAGTTAATTTTCATGAAAGGTGATTTTTTTGTTTGAACATCCACTTTTTCTATTTGTTGAAAAATTTATTATTAAATTTTGTTTGTCCATTTGCAAAGATTACTTGCTTCTACCCAACTGATAAAATGTCTATTCTTCCACTAACACTGTACTGTCTTGATTACTGATTATTTAAACCTTATAGTTTTGCAACATTTTTCTTTACACTTAGAATAATTTTGAGTATTCTATATCTTTTGCTTATCCATGGAATCTTTAGAATCTGTCTGTTTCTATAAAATCATACATTGTGATTGCGTTTGAGATTGTACTTAGTCACTAATTTTCGAAGCACCTCATAACCAACCTCATAACAAACTGACTTTCTTCATGTATAAGTATGGATTATCTCTCCACTTATTTAGAGCTTCTTTGATTTTTTTCATCAGAGTTTTATCATTTTTACATGTGGATGTAGACATGAAACATTTGTTTCATAGATATGATGATATCTATATCATCTTAATTTTTCTCATTGCTGAGACAAAATACCTTACACCCAAATTAAAGGAGAAAAGGTTTATATAGTTCACAGATCATAGAGGTTTTGGTTCACAGTTGCCTGGCTCCATGTAGCCATCTGGTTCCAAGGCAGGGTTTATGGCAGAGGAATATCAGAGAGGAAAAAAGATTTTATGGCTGGCAGAAGGCATCAAAGCAACAGAGTAGCAAAGAAGAAGCCAGTAGCAAGGGACTCTAGAAGCCCTAATCTGTCCATCATATTTTCTCCAGGATACATGCCCTTAGGGTAGGTAGCATTCCCACCCAGGAGGGCCTTCCCATTGTCCATGTCCAGAACTACATCAAACCAATCTGTGGACTAATTAAGTAATCAAACACCCTTGATCCCAGTGTCACACACTCAAGATCCAGCCACCTCTGAAAAATCCCACTTATAAACACACAGTGTTTGGGGGGGGATATCTATACACAAATAGGTATATTTTGCAAGACCTTGGTTGGTGAACAACTAAAATCTATTGCTTTAAATTCTGATTATTCACTATTAGTACATAGGAAAGTAATTGGTCTTTGTATATTTTTATCTTGTATATTTTTACTTATTTGTTTGAGGGGATTTTGCCAGTTCTTTGTGATTTTCTACAAAGACCATTATGCCACCTATCAAAAGATTATCTCACTTCTTTTCCAACCTCTACAGATGTAATATTCTTTGTTTTATTGAGGTAACTGCAGTAGGATGTTACAATGTTAAATAGAACTTACTGCCTTACAATATTTCTAGTATTAAGGGAAGGCATCTAATTTTTCACAATCCTAGTCAAAAAAAGTTTAGTAAATATCTTTTTCAAATTGATTAAGTTCTCCTGTTTCTATTTTGCCAAGAGATTTTTATTTTACTCTTTATCTTTATTTGGTTTTGGTGTTAAAGAATTCCTAGTCTCACAACATTTCAATTCAACTATATCTTTACTAATTTTCTCCTTTTCTGATGAACTAATTGCTGATAAATAGGTTTTGAAATCTTCAACTCCAATAGTAGATAGCTATTATTTCAGTTACATCAGTTTTTTGTTTGTTTGTTTGTTTCATTTTGTTTTATTTTTTGAAACAAGATCTCACTTTGTAGTTCAGGCTGGCCCTGAGCTCACTATGTAGTCCAGGTGAGCTTCAGATTCACAGCAATCTTCCTGCTTCTGCCTCTCAAAAGCTGAGATTACAGGCATGAACCACCACAGCCAGCACTGTGGTATGTGGTACTGGTTGCTGGTGAGTGTGAGTCACCGTACCGTGCATTGTTGTATGTGGTTACCAGGGATCAAACCTGAGACCTTGTGCTTTCAAGGCAGGCACTGGAACCGCTGAGCTAACCCCTTATCCTGAATTAATTCTTTTAACCTTTCTTTGAAGGAAGAGCTGCTGATGAAGTGTTTTAGATTTTATCTAGTCAAGTCTTCATTTGCCTTTACTCGTGTAAGAAAATTTCACTGTGTATTGAATTACAAATGGCAACTTCTTTACTTTCAATACTTCATTCTCTCAGTTCTACTTTTGATCGTATGGTTTCTGAAAACAATTGAGTCTTATTTTTATTTCTGTGTAGAAGGCTGGTTTCCTTCCCTTGCCTCTGAGTTCTTGTCCTCTTGGGTAGGCTCTAAGTTGCTGGGCTCAGCTGCTGCTTGTCCATCCAGTACCTCTCCTGTTCAACTAAGCAATTCTAGCTACTGGATACTTTTAAAAAGAAACTGTACCAATAAGGAATTCAATTTAAAAAAAAAAGAAAGAGAGAGATCCAGAAGCATTTTTTTTCTTTTTTTGCACAAACAAGTCAGAAAAGTGAAAAGATATTTTATGTATTTGCTCAAGATATGACTCTTACCATGTTCAGCCACTCTCAAGACTAGTGCTTCTTCATTGTTGAGGGTATTCACTTTCTCTACATTTGGTTCTAATGCAGAATCCAGCAAGTAAAGACAGTCTGGCCTTCTGCTCATTTGATTCCCATTTGCTCAGAGAATAAGCAAAGGGGCTGTTTTTGAAGCATGAAAATTCTCTGAACCTAAAGCTATACCTTGACTGTACTATGGGTAGTGGCTCTACAGAGCAATGGTTGAACATTTGGATGTTGGTTAATTTGAATTATTTATTACAGATTTGTCAGTATACAGAAAATTTTGTAAACTTGTACTAGGTTTATGAAAAAAATAATCTAAAAATTTTTGGTTTTGATTTCCAGCTTGAATACATTAAATCAACATGTGGTTGTGATTTTTTTAGATCTATGTTTTAATGTATGTTATCAACTTTGGAAAGTGATCTGCCATTATTTTTTTCAAACACTTCTGTTTCTGAATTGTTTTTCTTTTCTTTCCAGTATTTTATTTTTACCTGTATTATAAGTTCCGTTCTTGTTTCAGAATTCTGGGAGTTTTTCCCATTATTTTTTTCTCCAAATTTTAGTGTGGAATATTGCTACTGACTTCTTTGGTAGTGATGTCACCTTTTCCTAAGTGTGTTTAGTCTCTTGATCTCTTTTATCCCTTCAATCCATTTATAATCTACTGAAGTCAATAGATTGTATTGAATCCATTGATATAACTGATTGAAGTCATTCTTTGGGCTATTCTAGTAATTTCTAAACGTTTTCTCATACTTTCTTTGCTTTTTTTCATTTTAGAGTTCTTTTCATGTAGCTGTTCTTCAGTGTTATACACTTTTCTCCTTTAGAGCCCAACTTATTATTGCAGTTAGGAAAAACTTCTTGCCTGGCAATTCCAACATTCAGGCTCTATTTGAGTCCAGTTCTAATGTTTACTTGATTTCTTTAGATTTTGTTTACCTTTCTGTGTTATTACTCCTGCAATCTGGTATATTGTCCAGTAGTAGGTAAGAAAGCTTTTAATGTCTAGGAGTTGCACATTAGCACTTCTTATAGTTATAGATACCAGAGGTCACCTTCTCAGAGAGAGCTTGTGTCTTCCAGTTCTTCAAGCTCTACCTCACTGTTATTCATTGTCACTACTCTGTGTTGGTGTGGTGGTCAGGGTTGGAGTTTGGGTAAGCATTCTAATTATTATGTTTCAGTCTGCTTGTGTACCTCTGGGACATGCTCTTCTACGTGTTTTTTTCCATTGGGTCAGCTTTTTTTTCCAGCCATTTAAATGACACCAACAGGCTAGAGGGGTCTGGAGTAAGAGGAAGAGCCTCCCCCTACTGACTTATGGCTCTGCAAAGCCTTTTTCCTTACAGGGTAGGTCTTTGTTAGACAGAACATTCCAGAAGTGTTTCACACTGATTATTCTTTTAATTCTGTCATACTACAAGAATGTGACGACTTTTCTGAAAGTAACCCTGATAGTTTTCTAAAGTATCATCCCTGTTCCTGTAATTCATGAGAATGACCATTTCCATGTTTCCACTGATACAGAGGAGCAAGGCCCAGCTCCCTTCCTGAAAGGCAAGTTTGTGTTCTCTAAAATCAAACAATGAATTTTAGAACAATGGAGGTTTGAGTAGGAAGATTTTATTGAGAAAGAAAGCTTCTGCCTAAGAGAGACAGAAAGCGAACCTGGAAAAGTGGGTAATCCACTCACCTCATTTCTCAGAGGGCTTTTATGGAGCAAAGCCATGAGGGAAGGCAGGTTCCAGGTGGGGCAAAATTACTGGCAACCAGTAACATTGCAAATATAGTCACACAGGTAATATTGGTACAATAAGAAATCACAAAATGAACAAAACCATAATCAACCAATAGGATTGTAACAAGTATAGTTGCTTAGGTAATACTGACTAGATAGGGATCCAATGAGAAATCAAGTCACAGAGCAAATGTACAAAGATTTTCAGTCAGGAGACTTTTTTAGGTGGGTGAAGGTCTTGGCCTGCCACCCCAGAGACATCAATTGTCTTTTTTGTCTTACGTGGGTGGGTCCGTTTTCTCCTTTGATCATATTGACGTTCAATGAAAGTCTCCTTGATTGTCTTCTATGTGGGCTTTTTGAGGGCTGGCCTTAATCTATCTACCTGCCACATGTCTAACTAAATTTTTTTCCTGTGATGCAACCAGTTCATGACTCTACTTCTGCCTAGTACTTCTGCCCAACTAGGGTCAGTTGTGTCTCTGGATTTAAGAATCTGATTTTCAGCATGTTAGTTTGTCCTAAAAATGAAATTCTCTACCAGGTTCAAGAAAAATCTTTTATTTCCAGTTCATTCACCTATTCTTTGCTTTAAGTATAGAAATGACAACTTCCAAACTCTTTAAAAGTCAAGATTGAAACCAGAACTCTCTTAAATATTTTAAAATCTATTACAAATATTAATATGGCCATTGTTAACCTGTTATTTATGAATCAACTGGAAATTTGTGCAAATTTGTACAGTATGCATCAGGGGACTTTCTAAAGATTTTTATTAGATTCTCAGCAGTTTCCACAACTTGGAAAAACTAGGAGCTACATGATAGAAAAATTTCTGTATGTAAAAATGTAGGTCCCTAAGATAGAAATAACAAGAATATATAGCAATATCACATTTTTTCATTTTAGTATCTTTGAGTTATGAATATGAATTCCAAATTAAAAGTGAGTGTCTGCTTTATATATTCAGTTTGTGAAAACTTACTTTGTTTTAATAATTCATCAAAGTATTTTGACAGTCCAATTTGCAATTTGGCTTTGAATTTATTTAGGAAGCAAAACATGGATTTGAGGATATAGTAATTTAAGAGCAGATTTGCCAAAATGGACTAATACAGCATGGGGCAAAGAAAACACGCAGTGATTTTTTTAACTTTTATAAGAGGAAAGGATTTAACTTCAGCTGTTCATGTTACAGAGGTAAGATAACAATTAATCCCCAAATCAACATTGGATGTATCCCTAATACTATATATCATATGAATGCTATTAGCAATAAAGCATCAAGATAAAATATTACTTTTCAACTTTGCACCGCTGTGTAAATCTTTGTGCTCATTTTCAAGGCTGATTAGACAGTACTGGTGAGAGAAGGCAAAAAAACAGCCAATATGTGAGCATTAAATTAATATAACTTTATTATTAAGAGAACATTGTGGTGGCAATAACAAATCCCCAACTGCTCTCTGTGGACTCTAGCAGATAAAAAGGAAAAGAAGCCCCACTGTTTACCGGGAGAAGATCCTGTGGCTAGTCCATCACTATTTTGCTCTTCCTCAGTACTTTACATTATCATCAGACTTCCTAACAGTATTCTCTGAAAGATCAAAGTGGACTCTCACTGAGAATTTCACACAAATGGATTAATTTGTGTCTCCATTTTTGGCACGTTGCCATGGCTACAGATGACTGAAGGCCTCCGTGCAGCTGTGTGTTGATTGACGCTCATTCACAATACAAGCCTTTGCAAAACTAGTGATGTGAAAGGATGCTCATTAGTGGACAAAGGCCTTCCATACACATTTAGGTGAGGCTTTGAAAGCTGGCTGTTACCTCTGCATAAACTTGACCTTCATGTTCGTATTACTGATGTATGTGAAAAGTATATCATGAAAGAAAACATGAAAAATTACGGAGCTAACATATTTATCTGATATTTAGCTTTATCTTGCCTGGTGTAAATTTAGCTGAAGACAGTGGAATGCATACAAAGCCGAAAAAGTGTGTGTGTAATATATCCTATATTTTTCTTTAAAAATACCAGAGGAGAAAAAGCAGTTTCTCATTATAAACAGATGCATATTTTTGATATCTGACACCTAATATGGAAAAGAAAAAAAGAACAGGTCTCATACTTCTTCCTATCTGCTACCTGGTGTAGCACATTGTGATGTACAATACTGCCACTTGAAATTGTTACACAAGTACAGAAGATGTACCTTAATTTCATATATTTGAACTTAGCTCATAAGACTCTATTGCTGCACAATCATTCTAGCAATTCTAGCCCAATACTCCTGGGGTATCTATTCTTTCAATTCATGCAGGTGTCCATGTCACGCCTCTAATTGTCTCCTTTGTGGATATGATTTGGTTCCTAAAGTATCTTGTACACTGCCTTTTATCAACGAGAAAAGACCTTCTCCTCTGTTCTCCCCTAGCTGCACTGGCCCTCCAGTCCTGCCCTGCTGGCCTTGAGTCCTGCCCTCTATCTTCATGCACCTTCAGATAATACTAATGGGCTTACGAGGTCCTCAGACATTAGGTCAGCGCTCCCATGTGCTCCTTAGCTTCTGTGCTAGTGCCCCTGTTCTCTCCCTCAGTTCTTTCTCCATGCCTTGTTGGGCACCCAGGCAGCATCTGCACCGTGTGAAGGTGCGTGAGACTCTGGGAAGTGCACTGAACACCTAACTGAGTAGACGGCCCAGAAGCTGAAACAGAGAAAGACATCAGCTAACTGCACACAGAGAAACTTTCTAAAACCCCACTGAATCATGAGAAATTTGAAATCCTCATGTTGTATCTCCTCAGATGGGTAAACTACATCTAAAATTGAATTTGATACTTCTTTAGCTATGAGTCTCCCTTTACTTATATCAAAAGGCCAGAAATAACAACTCCTCTGGGACTTTCACCGCTTAATATTCCTGCTGGTTTCCTTGAGTCAGACTCAAAGACATCATTTGGCACATAACCCATGTTTAATATAAGCTAATTCATCAACCTGACAACATAAATGAAACCGGTATATTACTGTCCTCTCCACTGCTTCGAGGCTCAGTAGGACTTACTACTCAATCTTCTCTTTTTCAGTTAAATTGTGCAGAAAAAACAAATCAAAATTAACAGTTGGGAGCTGCTTACTTAGAAATATTTTATGTGAATTAAAATTTTAGCATCCAAGAACACAAATTAATTGTGGAGTACAGGGATATTTCTGCATAGTTGTATAGGTGCACGCTAGATGGAAATTTTCTTTGTAAATAAACGTCTTATTAATTCATCCTAATATTGTAGGGTTGGATACAAAAAAAAGTAAGTCACATGAGAATGCATCCTGAAGAAAAACATGAGTCTGCTTGAGATAGTTTTGTAAAATAAATCTTTGTATAAGATTTACATATAAAAGATTTATGATACATATATATATACATATATATATATATTTGATAATTCTCTGGTGCAGAAATACATTGAGAGAGGAAAGTAACTGAAGAATATATGATGTGATGAGAAGAAAGTATAATTAATTGGGAAAAACTTCTTTTTAAGAAAGAACTTCATATAGAAAAATAAATAAGTATTGGGCCGGGGATTTAGCTCAGTGGTTCCGGTGCCTGTCTTGCAAGTGCAAGGACCCGGGTTCGATCCCCGGTTACCACATACCTATACTGGGCGTGGAGACTCACGCCCAGCAGCAACCAGTACCACATACCACAGTGCCGAGCGTGGTGGCTCACGCCTGTAATCCCAGCACTCGGGAGGCAGAGGCAGGAGGATTGTGATGTGAATTTGAGGCTGAGCTCAGGGCCAGCCTGAACCACAAAGCGAGACCCTGTCTCAAAAAACCTAAAAAAAAAAAAAGAAAAAGAAAAGAAAAAGAAATAAGTATTAAGCATAATAGAGGAGATAGAACTCAATTTTTAATTAAGGCAGGTTTGTATCTGTTGTTAAATTCTCTTTATCTTCCTACTTCCTTTTGGGTAATAATAGTACTATCAGATCTATATCTTTTTTTTGAGGTATGTTTTATAATCAGTGGCATTTAAATTTGAGATAATCCTTGATAAGAAAATAACATAGTCTATATATTTGTGTTCACTTTTCTGTGAAACCTAAATCCAAGACTTTTGAAAATTACAAATATCAAAGAAAGGTCAAAATTCTTGGGCAGCAAAAGTACTAAATATCACTAACTAGAGGGAAAAAATGAACATATAAACATTTAAGAAAATGTACTTATAAAAATCATGGCTACAAATAAGATAGTGGATTCAGTATGTTTTGGGACCTATGTTTGCAAATACATACAATGATGGAAGTTTAAGAAATGAATAAATTGTCTTTAGAAAAGAATTAAGTGTTGTTTCACTTATGAAACCCACAGTTGGTAAATATTTGTATACCTTTAAAAGATTTTAGTTAACTTTTCTGTAAATATACTCTCTTAGATTTCAAAAATACTTCGACAAAAGAAAGATTGAAGAACATAACCCCCCAGGGTAAAGTTCCAAATTACTATAAAAATACATTTGTCTGAAGTATTTTAACTATGTGGGTAAATTAATGTAGATTTTTCTTCTGGAAATTTCTAATGAGTTTTACAACTGGTTAGACAAGATTAAGTAATTTTAAGTTTTTAACTCTTTTTTTTTCAAATGGTATCTATGTCATTTTTTCTTTTGCTAAGAAAGATTCCATATTATTTATCAAAGTAAAACATGTTACCTGATTGCAATATCAGTCTTGACTGTAGTACAAAGAATGAATACTACGAATGAATGCGACTTTATTATTAGCTGAAAATATAATCTTAGTGATAACTGTAAAGGAAATAATAATTGTTTGTGGCCATGTGGTTAGCAATTCAAAATCAATATGGACTAAAATTATAGCAATAAGGTAAACAAACAAATTTAACAATACAATGTAGTAACAACTCATTTTATAAAAATGATTTAAATTAAAAATACTGACTTTATGCTTTGCAAGAATCAAAGTTTTGGGGGGAAAAGTTTGTTGGCCACATCAGACAGCAACAGTGAAGCAAAGCGTGATGCAGCACGTATGGATTCTGGCATCCATTCCACAGAGTGGAGACTGGTGACGTAGGCTGTTACCCGTCATGAGCAGGCCCCCCTTTCTTACTTGTCACTACTGAAACAACAAAATCTTCTCAGGCAAAATGTATGTTTCTGAGTATAATGATGTATACATAACATTGAAAACATAACATTGAGTTGAAAATCTGACATTATTTTCCTTCAATTATCAATAAACACTTTGAACTATATCAAGAGCTCATGTGCTCTACATAATTTTATCATCTGCCTATAATTTATTCATTATAAGGTGCAGACATCAGAATACTGTAGAATACCTTAATCATAGTAATAAGGGAAGAGAGTGTATTTCGGAGCAGAGTATATTTCAGAGAGTGTATTAAAGAGCAAAATAGAAGACAGATAAATAAGAAGTAGGGAGAACTTTTTTAAAGGGATGGGGGAAGAGGAGATAGTGGGAGAGGAAAAGAGATTTTTAAAAGAACTGAAGGTGAAAAGGAGTAAAAACACAGTGTTTGGAAAAGAGGTGGAACCCAAGAGTTGGTAGGAGCAGAGAGGGAAGAGAGAGAGAGAGACACAGGAGAAAGGAAACAGACATGTTAACAAAGTTTAAAAAGGGATCATCTAGATCACATCCACAAATCAAACTCAAAAACACATTTGATGAAATATAATATTTTCTTACAACATCAGCAAATAAAGAAAATATTCTGAAAATTAGAAAGAATACATCAAACAACAGATCTTCCTTGACAGGAAGCCCTATAAATTTTTCCAATAAAATCTGAAAAAGATAAAGATCACAACTTTCATCACTCTTTGTTTGAATTAATTATGCTAGTCAATGCAGAGAGAGGAGAAAACCAAATCACTTAAATATTTAAAAGAAGATGATCATGATGTGTATATGTAATGTACCAATAAAGATTTCAATTAAAAAAAAAGAAGATGGGGCCGGGGATTTGGCTCAGTGGTTTCAGCACCTGTCTTGCAAACTCAAGGACCCAGATTCAATTCCCCGGTAACCACGTACAATAATGGGCGTGGAAACTCACCCCAGCAGCAATCAATTCCACATACCACAGTGCCAGGCGTGGTGGCTCACGCCTGTCATCCCAGCACTCGGGAGGCAGAGGCAGGAGGATTGCTGTGATGTGAGTTGGAGGCTGAGCTCAGGGCCAGCCTGAACCACAAAGCAAGACCCTGTCTCAAAAAAAAAAAAAAAAAATAGAAGATGATAAATATTATCATAATTTATACTTTACACTATTCATTGCCAGGAAAATTCAAGAGAACTGATTAGAAAATGTTCCAAATGAACTAAAAGATTAGTGATCACTGAAAAAAAATTATATTGAAGTGAATAGTTTAATACTAATTTGTAGGTAAACTATTTAAAAATTATAATAGGATCCCTGTGAAAGCAGTTTCTTTGTCTGCTCATGCGGCTATAACTAAATGCCTTAGATGGGGTAATTTACAACAGAAATCTATTTCTCCCCATAATGGAAGCTGAAAAGGCTAAGATCCAGGTGCCAGAAGGTTTGATATTTGTGTGGTGAGGCACTGTTCCTCAGTGTGTCCTTGCATAGTGTCCTCCTAGCATCTTCTGTGTGTCCTCTCCTGGGGGAGGTAGTGAAGGAACTCCCTCAACCACTCAGTTCCACTCCAAGCGCTCTGCCCCTCACCTGCTCTCGCAAATTTTCACCTCCTCATGCCAACACATTGGAAGTGACATTTCAACAAAGAAATTCTGGAAGACACAACATTGAGACTGTGAGCAGTAGCAAAAGAGATATAAAATACGAAGTAATGGGAAGGACTTATATGAAAATTAATCTCAGGGGAAAAGTATGTTGAGCAATTTAAAAGATCATGTTTATAAAAAGATTGTGTTTATAGATGAAAAGACTCAGTAGTATGTATGGCTGTACCCATTCTCCCACCTTCCAAAACTCTAGAATTATCGCACAGTAGCCATCAGCTATCAACCTGAGGGTTCTTATTTAGATAATGCCAATTAAGATACTTTATTCCTTCATGCAGAAAAAGAATTGAATCAGTATTTATGTGAACTACTCTGCAAATAAGAGTACTGGTAATAAAATAATGAGCAGAAAAGATAAAGTCTAAACTCTGATGAATATTTAAAGTGTGAGAGACAAAAGCTTAATTAAAACATGATTAAATGTGATAACTGTGTCTATATCACAGGCTAGAGCTAATTAAATAATAGAGCATTCTCAGAAATAATATTTAAGCATACATCTAAAAAGAGTGAAAATCTACATCCCATAGTGTTCAAAATAGTGAAAGGTATCAGTATTCTATTCTTTAGTATATGTATATTATTTTAAATGTCAATATTTAATATAAACATTTCTAAAGAGGAAAAAACATTTAATTATTTTTTGAAGCCACTTGAAATTAAGGCAACAGCTTAAACATGTCAAGTTATCTCTAGATTGACTATTACATATTTAAGCCATTTCTTTAAATATCACTGCAGTGTGCTTTATATGTTTGTGTATTTCATCAATGAATGAATATAAAGACATTTGAAAGATATTTTTCATATTCTATGATTATTTATCTCTTGCTCTTCATCTACAAATATATTCAATATTTAAATACATATTTTTTTCTTTCAGCAATGTACATAACTGTATTTCTACATGTAAATGTGATGAAAATGTAAATTATTACTTGTTTAAATTTTAGAAAATATTATGCAGTATTTTTGGTAATACTCCAAAAAATTCTCTTCTACCAACTTGCCACTGGAAGATCTTAGTCAGGTTAGTCTCCCATAGTTATTCTTTTCTTCTTATAGTACTAGCTTTGTCTACATTCATTGCTTTCCCTTTAGAAGCTGGACAGTTTCAATCTACTTTTTTTTTTGTAGACAGGGTCTCACTTTTTAGTCAGGCTGCTCCTGAACTCAACAGAAATCCTTCTGCTTCTGCCTCCCAAGTGCTGGGATTATAGGCATGAGTCATCATGCTCGGCATTTTAGTAGGTGGTACTGATTGCTGGTGGGAGTGTGTCTCCAAACCCAACATTGCTGTATGTGGTTACCAGGGATCAAACCTTGGCCCTTGTGCTTGCAAGGCAGGCACTGGAACCAATGAGCTAAATACTCGGCCCATTCTACTTTCATTTTTCTTAATAACAACGTTAACTATTTTCTAAAACTAGATTGGAGAGAAAAATTAGTAAATTAAATAGTAATACATGAGTGTATCACAAATTTATATACATTATCTATATGTAACAGCATGTATGATATGTACATATCATAAATAGATGCAATATAGATAGATGATTGACAGATATCCCCTTCTTTTTCATTGCCTTTAAAATTACATTTTTTAAATTTATTGAGTTTCTTGGTACACTTTAGGTAGGATATATGATTACATTCATCATTGAGAATTTGTACCTGTACGTGATATATCTTGATTCTTATTTTTTTCCTGTTTCCTGTGCCTTCTCTTCATCCACTCCCCCAAATATATTAGCTTTGTTTCCATCTTTTCTTCATCTTTAATTTTTCCTCTCCCTTCTTCCTTGTCCCTGACTTCCCTTCCTAGTTTCCCTTCCCCTTGAACATTCAGTTCCCATTTCACAATATTACACTTTTGCTCCTCATTTACTCACTTTCAGTTTCTCACACCTGAGAAATGATTTGGTATTTACACGTGTGTCCTATTTTGTAAAGTTTTATTATTCATTAGTACTTACTTGCAGTATTTAATGATCACATTTCTCATGGAGAGTTGATGCATCTACAAAACACATCTTAATTCTTCCTTTCTCCTCTTTCCTTTCTCCCTCGATCTCTTGGTTCCTTGAACTTTTGCAAAAGATCAATTTCCATGTTTCCTATTGTTTGTCTTTTATTCTGCTCTTTACTTACATTTTGAGTTTCTCATGTGGGAGAAACCATAAGATAAACAAGTTTGTATGGTTGACTTATTTCATTTATCTTTATGATAAGCCTTCCTATTCACTAAGCCACAAAATGGATTGAACGAAAGTGTTTCTGTTTAGTTTATTGTATTGGGGTTCAAACTCAGGACCTTGCACTTGTGAAGCAAGCACCAGAACCTCTGAGCTAAATCCCTGGCAAAAATTCCATTGCAAAGCTTTTGAATTTATTCCTCTAAAATTTCAGGAAACGATACCAAATAGAATGAACTTTTTATAAATTAGAAAAATAGTATTTATATCTTTATCCCATTTATTTTTATGCTTCAAAGTAGATAATTGAGCATATTTCCATGCAAAATGTGAAGATAATTTTAGTAAAGATTTTGATACTTCAACTATTTTAATGTTTTACTATGCAACCTTAAAATAACTATGAACAGATTTATTTTTATAACTCACTTAAGATGTTTAAACCCTGTACATCTGAAAAATACACCATTAATTGCATTCTAATGCCTGTGAAACAGAATAAATAATCATTTTTAAAGGTGATGAATTGCTTTGATTTTCAGATATGTCATCAAATATAATCTACCATCAAATAGCCTATGATGTTTCCCAATGAATTCAATGGGTACCAATTCACAACAAGAGTGTTCAAACAAATTTCACCTTTAAAAATGCATAAGGCCCTGGAAGTGCTCCTTTAAAGGCAGTTCAGCAGTGTTGTTCAATGTAAGGAAATCTTCAATTGGAAGTTTCCATGAGCAAGTGGGAGCCAAAGCATCTTTGGTCTTGGCTCAAAGATACCCCAACAGAAAGCCCATTCCAATACTTCATGAGCAGAGTTCATGTTGTTTGACATGACACTTGTGTTCCTCATCAAGCGAAGTGTTAATCAACATGTAAAAGCTTTTCCTTCAACAATTAGTGCTCACAGAGGATAAGTCATTGGTTGTTCTCCCAGACAATCTGCGGGCAGGAAAAGAGAAGCCAGAATAAGCAATACAAACTTTTTGTCCCACCAATGACCTTTATCTTGAGCTAGAGTTACTTCCTGATGTAGTCATTGGAGACAATTCAATTTCTATGACTTTAATCCAAACCAGCTCCCTAAGTTGAGGTAAAAATGAAACATTAGATGCTAATGGATCAAAGAGAGGTGTAAGGCGTAATCTGTGCTACTGCTACCCATGATTTTCTAGTATATCTGCCAGAATTTTAGTTTTCCCCTTTTGTATGCCATAGGCTCCCTACTGAGTTACAGTAAGTACTATGTGCCCCTTTACATCCAGTATTCCATACCTTTGATTCGTATTTGCAGCAAAAACCTTGAACAAAGAGCAATTATTTTGAGAAACAAGACTTACTGTCAGGACTTATCTTGAAAGTCTAGAAAGAAATATGTCCTTAGAAATCTTTGTGGCAATTAGGATAGAGGAAAACAACTGAGTATAGAATATATTTGGGATTTAGTTTTAAACTTACTATTTCAAATATCCCTTCATTCAAATTGATGCTATAAAAGCTAGCTAAGCTAACCTCTAATGCCCCTGACCTAAAAAGCTCGGACAACATCTGCCTCAAGCTTTCTAGAAAACTAGAAAATGCAACACCAAACCCTCAACCACAAGCTTGCTGCAGGGTGTAAACAAATACCTAATAGGTATTTGTCCGGTAAATTTGGATGCAATGTAACCACACTTTTTTTCTTTAATTCCACAAAGATTTGATGGAAAAAATAATTGGAACAGGAAAACAATCTCTACGAATATTACTCATTTCCACAATACTAAGGTGGTCCAAAAAGGAAAAAATTATAAATATATCTTAATCCCATTTTTCAGAAAAGGCTTTAGCAGAGTTGATTTATATAAAGTGTCAGATCTAAAGAAACTATATTCTTAGAAAAGCCACAATTTCTCTTCCTATCATATATCATAGAAGATTAGCTGTGATGGAGGGTGAAAAAAGAGACTTTACCCACAGAGTGAATAAGACTGTATAAGCCTGAGAGAAGACTTAAATATAAAAGGGAGGCACTTCCAGAAAGGAGCCAGTAAATCAATTTTGATGAAGGATGAATAGACAAGATATGGACTGGAGCAGTAACATAGCACAGAGAGCTTCAGAAGAATTCAGAAAGAATGAGAAGCAGTTTGGTAACACAGGAGCGATAGTGGGGTTTTGAGGATGTGAGCAATCAACACATTCTCATAAACAGAACAGAGTGACAGAACTTGATTAATACATAGTGATTACTTTCTGGATGCCAGTTGTTCTGCCATCCCCTGACGTACAGGTTAATTCCCTCAAGCCCACCATAATAAGGTTTTGTCCCCCCGCATTACACGAGGGGAGAACAATCCTTAGAGTCACTCTACTGCCAAAAGTTGCACTGTTATGAAAGACTAGATTAACAGCAACAGCCCATTAAGTGGGTGTGGATCCCAAGTAAAGGCAGAGAAAAGAAGGCCAAGGCAGCAGAAGGAACAAGAGAATCTAAATGAAGTTAGGCAGCTCAGCTTCAGCTCACGGCCCTGAACTCCTCTCCTTCTCGGTGGGCACCTCAGGACTCTTTTCAGATTCCTCCCCTGCCTGGACTGGGCCCCTCCTCTTTCACCTTCTTGGATGTGGTCCACCTGATAACCTCACTCGGGGCTTCCCCAGAAGGCACAGGCCGCGGGTCACGGGGAAGTGGGTCCCCTCTGGACTGAAACAAGCCACAAGAGGCAGACCAGTTGAGAGAGAAGGACACGTTCCCGCTGGCTCTAGGTCAAGGTTGGCTTTGCCGATGAAAGGTAGAGCAAAAACATGGAGGACCTACAGTTCAGGGAGCTAATCTGAATAGAGTGCTTCTTGACAGGGTGGGGAGTTTGTTCATCCTAAAGAGACTTTGCTTTCCACTAGGGATGAAATTCCAGTTTTAACAAGTCTACTTATTCCTACGTCATGTAGCCTGTGCTCAACTCTCCAGCCTCATTTCCTGCTTTCTTTCTCACTCCTTTTGTTCCAACACCTGGGCCTTCTTACCGTCTCTGGAAGTTAAGCTGATTCTACCTCAGGCCTTCCAGAGCGGGCCCCATGCTGGACTGTGGTTATCACTTCTTCCAGCAGGGCATGAACAGGGACAGGATGCAGCCTGCATCATCACCGAGCATCTTCACACTCTTCCAAAGATTTGGAGTCTCCGAATGTACACTATTTGCCTATTTAATGTATTATTTGTTTTTCTCTACTCAGCCATAAATGTTAGGCTCCATAAAGGCAAGTATGGGACCTTTTTAATTTGAATCACCAACACTGGGCACATACATGTAAGTGCTTAATAAATATATATAAAGAAACAATTAAATTGATCCACTACCCTGTCATTTTTCTATGTGGAATTAGTAGTAGGAATTAATAGACATGCAGATAATAGCTAACACAATAGATGATATATTATTAAAATTGTGTATTTTGAACACTGTTCTTTTATTTTTTAAATTGATTTTATTGGTACATTGTATATATACATTATGACCACATTCAACATTGAGAGTTTGTAGCAGCACATGACACATCTTGATCACATTTTTTCCACTCCCCTTCCCTCCCTACAAACCCCACCCTTATATACATAAGCTTTGCTTCTTTTTTGCTTACTATCAAATTTTTTCTGTCTTTACTTTCCCTTATTCCTACCTTTTCCCTTTTTCATTTAAACACTTTCTTTCTATTTACAATACCTGTCATACAGGTTGGGACTCATTCACAACTTTGGTTTTACATACCAGAGAAGTGATAAAGTATTTACACATCTGTGTCTATTTATTTCATTTATGACTATATCCTCAAGGTACATCCATTTGAGTATAAATGAGTCAAGTTTATCCTTCTTAATGGTTGAGTGATATTCCATTATATTTTTTAAAAACCACGTCTTCCTCTTTTTTTAATTGAAATCTTTATTGATACATTACATACATGCATCATGATTGCACTCCATAATGGGGATTTGTACCAGTATAAGACACAACTTAATTCTCATTTTTTTCCCATAGGCCTAAGCATGTCTTCTTTATCCAGTCTCCATCAATGGGCACTGCTCTTGGGGGGTTGTGTGTGCTTCTAAATGTGCCCAATCAAACTAAGGTAGCAAGAGTCTACGCTACTGGATGTAGCACAGCACATACTCCAGCACAGGTATAATGCAATGCTAAGATATATAAAATGGAAGCATCTAGTTTTCTCACTCATCATTTTAAAATTCCTTGCATCTCCTTCCTTTGACCTTTCTTCTTGAAGGAAATTTGGACTCTTAGGATTTGTCTATACAAGTTGCAATGGCTGCATAGTTTATCTAAAGTGTTACCTGAGATATCCAGTGTGCTAACCCCTGTTGCCACTGAATCTTCTGCATAATAGTGTTAAATTTCATCGCGCATTTAAACAGAGGATATATTTTTACCTGATTGTTTTCTCTAATTGGAAATTCTTGAGAGCAGGATTTTTTTGCACTCCAGGATCATCAGTACCTGCAGTCACATACAATACAGAACAGATTTAATGTCTTCATTAAATTAATTGCCACACTTGTTCACAAACTAAGAAATTTCAAAAACTTTTCTTCCAAAAATAATATTTAGATGACTAGGGTTTTGATTAATTTTTTTATTTTTATGGAATATTCAGGTTATTTGAGCCACATAACGGTTTAAGAAAAATACATAAATTTGACCTTTCCTTCACCATGTGTTAAAAGCATCATACGGGGTGTTGAGTTCCCTTCCCAGGTAAGAAGTTTCCCATTTGTCTACTCCTTCAGGTCCTTGTGCTTTGCATGTAATTCATTCTAGCATTTTAGCACTAGGACTTGGTTAAACAGATAATTCAAAAGCACTGGATATTTTCATAAGTCTTGTCTGAATAATCCAAACCTCTAGGGTTTACTGTGTTGGACCAAACATCTTAGAAGGAGAGGTGTTCTAATAATATTTTTCAACACAATTTCTTTCTGGTTTTAGCCAAAAATAATGTAAAAGAGATCTGTGGACACATTAAGGTTCAACTTTTAATATAAAAAAGACATTGGAGGAAAAAAATAAAAGTCTTTGAAAATTCAAAACTTTCATTCTGTTTGCATTTAAAACAGCAACAATAAAACCACAGTAAAAATGGTAAGCATGTTGGGCTCGGATGTTTGGCCCGTATGTTAGTAACTAATAGTGCAGTTCCCATTCAATAGGAACTGAGTCCATTCAGTTTTCCCCGCCTCTGGCAAAGTCACCTCAACTAAAAGAACTGAAAGGTGATGAAAAGATAAGAGTTCCAAGGAGGACAGCCTAAAATAAGAAACACAATAACAGGAAATAGGTGGTGGTCACAGCAGCATTAAAATGTGCTTTAAGTGTGAACTTGGGGGGAAAAAAAGTGAAAACAAAGCAATGTCTGAGGCCAAGCAGAAAAGCTCTTTCACTAGAGAGGAAAACTGCGCCCACACATTTGCATTGTTGATTTTTTTCACCATTAGGAGTTTTAATTGAATCTGTGTTCTGGAAGAGACAAAACAAGAAAAGGGAGTGGAGAAGGGAGGAGGGGGGGAAGCAAAAGGCAAGTACCACCTGGGCTTGAATGTAAATCAGTCTGCACACCTGAAGATAATTTAACATTTCCAAAGTCATTTCAAATGTTCAACTGGTTAATACAGAGCTATTTTGGTTTAGTATTCTGCAAAGGATAAAGAGCACAATTTAATTATCTTAAGTGCAATTGATATAATTAAAAACTTATTCAATGTGGACTAGAGTTTCGGGAAGGTTTAGAGACCGAGCCCCAGCTTAGTGCTTTAGACAAACAATTCCAGGCAAACCGGGCCACGAATAAAATCAGAGCACACAGAAGGTGGACGGGGAAAAAAAGAAAGCCCTGCAGTGCAGAGCCAGACTTAAAAGAGTCATTTCATAAAATTACAGTATTAGCTTACAGAGGGAGCATGTCAGATCTACATGGAAGAAATCATTTTTATTCTCCTTTTTAAAACTAAATTAGTATGACCAGTGATGATCATCTACCTTAGTCCTTGGGACAGTTCCCTAAATTTAAAGTGTACTCTCAAAAACAGCCTTCAAGCATCACAGAAAATCTTCATGATTCTAAAAGTAATTTGACAAGTGTAGTGAAAACCACTTGAGTAGGACAAAGTGTAAGATATTTTAAGCCACAGAAGGAAAGTGAAATAGTTCTAGAATGTTGCTAATGGTACTATTTTTTGTTTTAATTTTCCTTAATCCTCCACATTTTTATCATAACTGTTAGGTGTTGTTCTCCTGTTTTGATTTTTAAATAATTGTCTCTAGGTGTGTTCTAAAATTATGTCAAGTGAAACTAACAGTTATAAAAATGTGCATTTGCCCAACTAGGTAGCCCATTGTGAAATATGGTGCTCATTACTGATGGCGGAATTGGTAAGAAATTTGAAACCCATTTAGAAATGTTAGGAATTACATCAGGAGTAAGAACCTTATCTGGACTAAAGCTGTCTTCAAGATACATAAAAAAAGAAAGACAAAGGCAAGGCTGCTATTTGAGCATTTTAATGGACTCCAGTCACAGCATAGTTGGGAAGAGAAGGTTCATTCTCTACTATTAAGGGGGAAAAGGGAAAATTAATTGAGAACAGTGCAGAAACGTTCTCCCAGCTGCTTTCCTTTCTTTACCAGGAGCAGCAGAGAAAGGTAAAAGACGCCTGCTTATTATGGAAAGATGTCTTCCCATTCACAATACAAATGTAGTTATTGGTCCCACAAAAGACTTGGTTGCCATTTTCCTCTGTTGAGCTCTTTTGAATCCTAAGAATGTTTGAACCAAGAACAAAAGACAATAGCACTTTAGCATTGAAGACAACACAGAATTTCTGAGGAATCATGCCCTCTGGAGCCCTTTTCAGAATACTCAGGCCCCCTATTTAAACAAACATAAAAACTAAAACTTGAATGCTGCCCGTGAATCCAGGCTGCCATTGGGCCAAACCCATAGAAAGCAGATATGAGTCTGTGGTGAATTTAATCTGGCCACACATAGGAACTGGTCAGTTTGGATTGCGTTGGCAGTCTGTCCAAGCCACACTGGGATATGAGGCATATACTACTTCCTGATTTGAACAACAGCTGGGGATTCCCAGATAAAGAAATATGTCATTACAGTTTGTGGTGTAGACAGAGGTTTAGGATGACACGGCTAATCCAAAGCAGTCTTTGAATACTCCCTCTGCCAAATTTGAAGCACCCCTGGGAAGCCTTCCTCAAGTAGTAGACTTGTAATTCTCATAAAGGAGAAAGGAGAAAGGTTTGGGAGTCAGTTTTCTCCTGCTAGGCAAAGTAAGATATGAAAAGAAAGATGAAAGAAAAAAAAAAAAAGATGTTAAATAGATAAAATCCAAAGAATGACTTCCATTATAACTGATCAAATCTATAAAGTTGAAATATAGGGTACTGGGAAATCAGAGCTTGCATATTCTATACTACTCATTTAACACTCAGTACTCAGTGGTTTCCCTGACTCTGATAACTGTCCTTAGTCTTTGTGGAAGGACTAGAAGTTTGTGGTGGACAGGAACATGTGCTGGGGAAAACAGCATTTCAGAAATATATGATTGGGCTGTGGACTTAGCCCAGTGGTTCTGGTGTCTGCCTCATAAGCATAAGGTCAACCCCTGGTATAAAAATAAATCAGAAATATCTAATGATTTATTTATTTTTATTCATTGGTGTTTGTGATACATAATAATTAAATCCATCTTGGACAATTGCTGGGTAAATATATCACATATTAATTACTTTTACTATTTGATTAGCAGACTCATATTAAAGAACATATATTAGAAAGATAAGTGCACAACATTAGAATGAATTTCAAACTTAGCCTTATGCCTCTAAGGTGACAGCCAATCAGTCAGCGGAAATTATTCATGGTCCTTCAGACATAAAGGTAGTAATGGAACCATGTTGGAAACAGAAATTTATATTTATTTCTATAAAATAAAAAGAAAGAAAGAAAGTTTGGGTGAGGGAATGTGGCAGATGTAGAGAAAGAGACTTAGTACCATGAAGTCTTTGTGCTAAATATTGGATGTCAACAATGCTTTGAAGGAAAACCAGATGTGACTAATGTCTAGGGGGTTTTCATAAGATAAAAACCCTCCAATGGCAAGATGAGCCCATGCACTCCTTACTTCAGCAAAGGTGAAAACTGAGTCAAAGCTGGATCTGTCCTATGATTGCACACTGGCCTTCCATGTGGTCACAAGTTAATTCCCTTGGGTCTTTCCACATAGTCCGCATCCCTGCCTGTCTTTGTTTCCTCAACCAAAATTGCCCCCTGCTTGTACTGTGTGTTCAGACTTCTGCATTCTGTGGGTTTATCTGATGAACTGAACATTGCTGAAGTAGCAGTGACTAACAGGCTTCAGGTAACCTATTTTCATTTTAATAGGAGCACATGAGATTTGATCTCAGAGGAATGAGTACAACATGATGAATACTGAAAGAGGGTTATCCAACTCCAAAGACATCTCCTAGCCTTTCAAATCACATTACACAAACCAACACCTACCCGCTTCAACTACCAAACACTAGCTCTGAATACTTCAACCCCTGAACCTCTGTACAAGCTTACCCAGATTTACGCCAAACATATTGGCAAAAGCCCAAGTACCTTAAATCTCCAAGTTATCTTCCAGCTGCTAGAAATAATGCTTCTCTTCCTCTATTTCATAAAGAAGACTCAGTTCAGGAATCATTATCAGTGAATATTCAAACTTCATGCAAATCAGTGAAATTTATTCTGTGCTTTGCTCCTTCATCAAAAAACATGACAACAACCACAAGAATTTTCCATAATTCTGCCTACAAAGCTCTCCAGAAATAGAGTATCTATTAAGTTGGCTTTCAGAATGTAATATTAGAAAGATTGAGTCTTTTTAAAAAACCACAAAAAGAATAAAGTTGCAGAGTTTGGTATTGTCAAGGCAGAACTCCAGACTCCCTGCAGGGCTCAGCCCTGTAGTAATAGTTGTTCTCCTTTTCCAACTTGGCTCAAAACTATAAGACCTTTGCTGCACACATAATGTTTATCGTTTTTCTCCCCCACTGTTATTCGTGATTGAAATGGCTCGAGAAGGCAGGTGTGGGAAATGGAGTATTATCGAACTATAAGGTGATGATAACCATTAGATATCAAGCTAAATTTTCTAACCAGGACTTAAATCATTTAAACTTCATATAATTTCAAAGACTTTTTTTTTTTTTCTTAAAAGAGAAAGAAAACACCTGGCACATTATTGGTGGATTCGGATAGAAGAAAGCAGAAGAAATTATCCTTGACTGGCAGTGAGGATAAGTGGTTATATATTTCATCCGTGCAACATAAGAGTTCTGGGCAAACTCTAAGTGATATCACCTTCTAGTTTCCCTTATCTCCGGCCTCATTTATACCTACATTAGAAATTAAAATATTTCAGATGTCATAGCAATGCTCACTTGATTTATCAACATTGTTTATTAAATAAAATTGAAACAGGGCTGGGGAGTTAGCTCAGTGGTTCTGGCGCCTGTCTTACAAGCGCAAGGGCCTGGGTTCGATTCCCCGGTAACCACATACCATACTGGGCGTGGAGACTCACGCCCAGCAGCAACCAGTACCACATACCACAGTGCCGGGTGTGGTGGCTCATGCCTGTAATCCCAGCACTTGGGAGGCAGAGGCAGGAGGATTGCTGTGATGTGAGTTGGAGGCTGAGCTCAGGGCCAGCCTGAACCACAAAGCGAGACCCTCTCTCAAAAAACCTAAAAGAAAAAAATAAAATTGAAACAAATAATTAAGAGTTCGTCAGATATCTGTGGATATAAAGGTGGATCTTAGTTCATCTTCTCTTCACAGGTCCATAGGTCATGAGATTGAGATACTGGTGCATCTTTGTTTTGCTAAAGTAACTCCAGATTTTACTCTGTTTTCTACACCTTGACTCATATGCTGATAATATGGTTATATTTATGATCTGTTTAATCAGCAAGTAATTAAATTATCTAAATAGAGTATTAAAAAACATGTCTGGTTAAAGAATATAATCCATAAATCTTTAGCATAAACAAAGTGAGAAGTACTGAAAAATCAAAATAATGATTTGACTAATTTTCTCCTGTTTTGGATTCCTTTATGTCATGGTTCTCTAAGTTGTGGGGTCAGAGACTTTTATCTTCTGAAATGGAACCTGTTAGAAGTGTTTCATCTTGATTCAAACAGGAAATCCAGAAAGACTTTAAATAAGCTGCTTCTTGAGTGATTTTTAGGCCACATTGCATATTGCAGAGATTAAAATGTGTTGGCTAATATTCAGAATAAAAGTAACATTAAATGGGATTTTTACTCAAATAAATCCCCTTGAAAATATTCTATTATTAAAATAATACTCAGATTTCATTCAAAAACTATTTGTAGCACCTGTGTTCCCACCAGCCTAGGAGGCTGGAGCAAAAGTATTACACCTTCCTGGTGAGGATAGGCTGGGAAACTTGAGAACTTAGAGAAAATAAAAAATGAAATAAAGTGGGTAAGGTTCTGAGGTTCTATCTCAGTGTGAAGGTCATAGGCTCAATTCTTTGCACACTTACACACACAGATGCACACATAAAATAACAATTTGATGTTGTAAATCCTTTATATTTTCTTCATAGCTAGGAATTCACTCTCATGAAACAATTTTAAAGTGATTACCATTGTACCAATGCAAAATTATTTGCAAATTGCCTAAATTTTTGGCTTTGTAATTAATAACCCAAACTGAATTTTTTCTTTGGTTATATTCCACAGTGTTATTGATACAATTCTTAGTAAGTAATCGACTTGAATGACTCTTGAAGTACCTGGTTAAAAAGAAAAAGTTGCAATGGCTTCCTTCAAATTAGTAATTCACATCTCATCTAGATGTTGGCAGTTTTAGATGTACTTTTTCCTCAAAAATGTGATCTTCAAAGAATTTACTAATATAAGAAGCAGCAGCTTTAAATAGTGCCTCTCAGATTTCTTAATATTTTATAGCAAAGTAAAGTAGTTTGGTCTACAGTTTCAGCTACATGCAAGTAATGCACGATTAAGAAATAGTAAATATAGATGGAACCTAAAGAAAGTAAATTTTGGTATTTTAACATTTGGAAAAACAAGTCATTGTCCAGGTACACACTTGAAAAGGATTCTCACCAAAGCTAGTTGTGTATCTTGGCCAGACAACTTTTGAGAAAAGGAAACTCCAATTTGCCTCTGGATCCAATTTTCCAGTATAATGCGTAAGTACAAAGTACACCGATACTGACCTCACCGAGTGCCAAGAAGTTAAAATTACTCTATTAAGTTTACAGCAGAAACATTTAAAATTGCTTAGCAGAGGATTCACTTGTTTCTCTCTCCCTTTCTGTCTCAGCAGGAGTGAGTGCAGTCTTTCACAAGCTGCTCTCTGAGTTTTATTAAATATCAACAGAAGTTCAACATTATGAGACAGACCTCAGATATAATCACTCCTCTTAGAATGAGAGGGACAACCCAGGCCCAAGGCAGTGTTGCCTCCACCAAGCCCTCAAGAAATCATGATGTAGAGCAGTCTGCATGGAAATTAGAACAGTTATCTGCTATACTTTAATGTACTTCGATATTCAGTCTCCACCACACACAGACACTCAAACATATACTTTGTTTTCACAGCATTAATTGACTTTAAAGGCTTACAAATCTATCTACAATGAGAAATTTCTACTATTAAGCACTCATCAGATAGGCCTCCTGCCATGTCCTGCACTTATGTGAGTAAACAAGAGAGTCCAGCTCTCAGAAAACCTAGACTTTGTCATGTGTGGGCAAACCAAAGCTCTGAGGATGGGAATGTAGACTGGATAGTGAGTGAGCAGTGCCAGGGAAAGAGACGAGAGATCCAGTTCCATTCTAGGAGAAGAGGTGGCACATGGGAGCACTGATTGGGTCATTCCATGGGAAAGAAATCACATGAAAAAGGATTAAGGTTAAAACACAATGAAGAACTAAAAGTCGTTCGATATAAATACAGGTAGAATTATACGTATTTATTTTGTGTTTACTTGTTCTTTTTGAGATGGGGCTTCTCTTTGTAGTTCAGGCTGAACTTAACCTCACTAGGTAGGCTGGCCATCCCAGAAATCAGTGATCCTTCTGCTTCAGCCTCCCAAGTGCTGTGATTACAAGCATGCCTGACTACACCAGGCTGTATTCATATGTAATAAAGTTGATTTGCTAAAGTTTAACAGCTGTTCATGATTTTTTAAATCCTAAAAAAAAAAAAGTACAAAAGGAACATACCTCAACATAATTCATTCCCTATATAATAAGCCAATATTTAACATGTTAAATGGAGAAAAGCTGGAAACTTCCTAACATCTGGAATGAAACAAGAACACCCACTTTTCATCACTTTTATTCAGCATAGTATTTGAAATCTGAGCCAGAGAAATCAGGCAAGAGAAATAAAGAGCATCCAAATAGGAAAAAGGAAGTCCGTCTGTCTGCAGAAGGTTGATCTTGTGCATAGAACTCTGTCCCCCAAAGGCCACAAAAATATTTGAGCTAATAAGTGAATTTAGCAAAGTTGTAAGATAAAAACCAACTAATAATCAGCAAACTTACTATATTCCAATCAGTAGGCTTACTATATTCCAATAGCAAATTATCTGAAATAAAAACAAAGAAGGGAATGCTACCTACAATAGCGAAATGAACAAAAACCCTAAACAGAAATTTAACCAAAGATATCAAATATTTCTATAATGAAAGCTATAAAATATTAATGAAATAAATTGTGAAGACATTCTACATCCATATATTGCAGGACTCAATTCTTAAAATGCCCATACTAACCAAATCTATCTATCGTGTAACATATATAAAACATATGAAGAACATGATTCATACAACTGAATAAAGTAGCCCTAAAATTTGTATGGAGCCATAAAAAATCCAAACAACTGAAACAATATTGAGCAAAATGAACAGAGCAAGAGACATTACACTACCCAGTTTCAAAATATATTACAAAGCTGTAACACTTGGCTTGAAAGCAGATCTCCAGACCAACAGAACAAGATGGAGAAGCTAGAAGTAAATTCACACATCTTTATCCAGTGGATTTTCAACAAAGGTACTAATGACATGACATGACAAGGTGTCGTGTGCCCATTGCAATGATGTCCTTTCTCCATTTAAAACTTCTTGGTCATAGCCTTTTCTTTCTGCCTTTCTGTAGGAACCAGCCTACAAACTGGGATCAATCCTAACCAAGGAGTGAAAAAGATGAAAAATAAAGAGACACAAAAACAAGTTACAATCTAAAGGGCCAGAGGGCTCATGTCTCCTTTCAACACAGAGTCCTGCGAACTAATCAGTGCACCTTGGTGTTAATGAGACATGAGCAATTACAGTTCCACAGGATTCCCCTGTCTCCCTCCCACCCCTTCGGTGCTTCTCTGAGTCAATAAATGTTTGTACTTTCCCCTGTGGCACGTTAGCACTGTTGTGTGCCCTCTTTCTTCTCAGCGCTCACCAGGGAGGCCAGCTAGGCCTAACTCTCTCCATCCGGCCTCCACACATTCCCATCAGCATGCTGGCCCTGGGAAACACAACCAGAATCTTCAGTTGAATGATCTTGCAAAAATAACCACCAAATCCTTTGGGAGGAAAAGCAAGACAGTACCTCAGACTTGGGTTTAATCCTTTTACATTTCCACTGAGTCCATTTGGAGAACTATTATGAAGAAAATTCAGGTCTAAAGCTCTATCCAGCCCCTTCTCTCAGTATGTTTTGTAACACATTTTGTTGTCTTAATTTATATGATTTAATACTTATACTACCTCTCATGATCTGTCAATATTAAAATTTTACCTAGCCATAGAACATGCCAAGATGATATATACATATAAGTCAGAATAACTTATACAACTATATATTTTCAGGTAAATATGAATACCAAAAAAATTGAGTTACACATTTTTGATTCAGTGTTATTGTCACATTTCTTGCCATGTAAAATACAAAAGCAGTGTTTGTTAGTCTACATTATAGTTCAACTTCATTCTTAAACTCATTTGTAAACCCCACTGTGAGCTGTTCTGTGCAGATGTTGGGTTCCTGGGAACAAAGCAGATATATAGTAAAGTACTAAGGTAAATCATCTAACTTAGGGCTAGAGAAATTTATATATCTCTTCAAATCAAGTAAAAATATGATGTCAACAGTTACATACAAATACTTTTGTTAAATAATTATAACAAAAGTAGATTGTATATAGTAAAAAATTACAGATTTGAATTGGGCACATAAATTATATAAGGCTTTTTATTATTGCTTTGTTACTTTGTCATGACTATATTTTAACAGGTTAAAATTATAAATATCTCTCTATATTGGTCTTTCCAATTTACATGAATGTATTTAAAATTCAGAAGAATACCAGGAAATACTAATAGATTTGGCATTTGTTGTCTAGAAAACCTAACATTTTGCAATCACTTATTTTTATCTTGGTGTCTGAGCAAGCATTAGATGTTTACTGGTCAAGTAATTAGGAATCTCTTACATTAGGGAGCTCAGAAATGGAGAAATCAAGAATCGTTCTCCCAGTGAGAAGTCATATAAAACAGAAGGTTAACTGCTGTTGATTAAATAATCCATTATAGCAGTCTCTTACTTCATCTAGAGAATGTTATTTATATCAAAGAGAAAATACAGGCAATAAAAGAAAAGAATACTACCAGAGTTTCAACTTGAAAAATGAGTCTGATACATTTATAGTTTATAACTTTATAACTTGCCACCCCATCAAAGCAATACTAATTCAGCAAACTTAAATATCAAACATATCCACAAATTAAAAAGAAAATCTTAAAATCAGTATTTTTTATATTACACAACACTCAAAACAATTAAAGGAGACTCATAAGATCATCAGCACTCTCTTACCTTTTCTTTGGCTATCCAGGCATACCCTCTGGTGCAGTAACAGCCACATGATCTGGGCTGCCCACTCATACTCTGGGGCCTTGAGAGCTGTTTTATAATCTAGTTTTGTTGACAATATTCACCCTTGAGAATTACTTTTTCTGTTCAATTTCCTTCTTCTCATTTATAAGGGAATTGAACAATTTTTGAAAACTGTGTACTGCCATGATTGTATCAATTTTGATATTCTTTACACATGAAAATAGGCCTAGAAGCATATTTCTCATGAACTCTTATGAAGCATTTATTTTAGCCAAAGTTAAATATGTCCATTTTAGTTACTACATAAAAATATTCCCTTAACAAATCTTCAAAGTCCTGGGGTTATCCATTCATTTGCTTACTGGGTTTGCTCTTACGGAGTTCAGTTTTTTTTCACAACTAGTGAACACAGGAGACAAGCTGTTTGATACTGGGCTTGGTGGTGACTTTTGAGAATAACACTCCCAAAGTTAAGGCAACAAAAGCAAAAATAAGCAACAAAGACTTCATCAAACTAAAAGATTTCTTCATAGCAAAATAAAATATTAACAAAATTACAAAGTGGGCTTCAGATGAGAAGAAAATATTTACAAATTATGTATACATGGTTAATATCCAAAATATATAAAGAACTTACATAAGTCAATAGTAAAAAAAATAATAGTCTGAGTTTAAAGCTGGTAGATAAATATTTCATCAAAGAACATTTACTCAAACAATTGGAGGTAAATGAAAGGTTGTGCAACATTATTCATCATTAGGACAACGTGAATCAAAACCAGCTGTTGTTCAACCAATATCTAGAAGACAGGATAAGAAGTGTTGAGGAGATTATGAGCAAGTGCGAATGTTGACATTTGAATGTTGAAGGCTATAATCCACAGTAAATCCTTGATCAGAATGAGAGAATAAACATAGAAAAAAGAAAACTTGTAACTCAGTGAATAGAGAGTTGAACACTGATGAAAACAAACTATCTCTTGGATGGTGGCTAAGATAAAATCCTGAAATTATCAACATGCAGCAGATCTGAAAATAATAGAATGGAATAATAGCATATAAATATGGATCCATGATATAATTGAAAATATATCATCCTATTCAGAATAAATGTATAGTTTAGAGTATTGGGGAAAGATTTAAGATACATATAGAATCATGCTTTGAAGAGCTAACATATAAAATTTAGAAAATTCTAAGAAAAAATAGATACTAGGCTGAAAATATGATCAAAGTATAATGGATGTTTCTGCTATGAATTATGGTGAGGATAATGTAGAAAAGAAATATTTACTCAACCTAAACTATAATGAAATGGGGATATAGGTGCTAGAAAATGTGTTTATTGTGGAAAGAAAACACATAGGAGACTCTATCATGCATAAGGTCTAAAGTTGTTTTGAAGAAGAAATAGTAGCTCATTTACAGTATTTTTTGAGGATCCACTTCTTCCAGTCAATGCCATTCTAAGCCTTGCAACAGCATAAAAGGGGGAAGGCCCCAGCCCCGCACAATTTTCTTGCATATGAGGCAACCAATGATAACAAAAATAAGCGAATGTTGAGTGAGCGTGGGTTTATGTGCCACCCTGGGCAGGCTGCGATGCCCCTTGTTGAGGTAAACACCACCACTAGGTGTTGCTGCAAAGGTACTTCTTCAAAACATTAAAGTTCCTATCAGCTGACTGGGTAGGGGGCATTATCCTAGGTAATCAGTATGACCTGACTGAACCAGGTCAAAGAAGAGAAGAGCAGAATTGAGTCTTCTTGAGAAAGAAGAAGTTCCATTTGTGGACTATTGCCTTGTCCCCTGCCTGAGATGTGGCCTGTTCTTTCCAATAGCCCAGCCTGTCAGACTCTGCCTTGCCCAGCCAGTCTTTATAATCATGTAGGTCAAATATATATTAGTGGTTTAATACCTGCCAGACAGAGATATAAAAATAAAGCCAAACGGGACTGACAAATAGCATGGGTCAGGGAAATATGTTGCTACTTTATACTGCATGGTCAGGAAGGCTCACTGATAAGATGCTGTGGTTGACTGATTACATCATTGATCTAATTCTTCATCCCACCTTTACCCAAGCCTTTTATAATGAAGCTTTGCAACATCTTTCACTAAAAGGAAGATTTATTTTCCCCAGTATTAAATCTGTACTGACTTTGCAACTTGAGGGGTATGGGGTGATATATTAACAGATAAATTTAAGACAGAAGCTCAAGAGAGGCCTGTCATAATTTCACATGTCTCTTGCTCTTTGTGCACAAGTTTAAACATGTGAAATGATTGGTATTTTTGCTGTTATTCACTGATGGAGAAGGAGAAAAGCATACACACTTGTATGTTGTATGTTAAGATGACAGCCAAAGAGGTGACTAAGTCTGAATGCTCTTAAAATAGGTGATCAAAGAGAAGCCTCTGTGGAAAACTAATATAAAATGGGAAACAGAGATTAATGAAGGGAATGATTTGCTAAAATATGTTTATGCAGAATTATCTCAGGATAACTCCCGATTAAAGAATGATTCTTTTCTTCTGGGTCAGGGAGAGCATACTTCACATAAGAGTTGTGAAGAAAAGAAAAAAGAGGATGAGAGTGTCACTTGTGCATCTAGTTTGCTCTAATACTTTTACCCAAAAATAATCCTTTAGAGTGCAGTGTTTTGGGGGAGATATCCTGAGGCCCATCTCTTTTTGATTTGGTTTAGTTCTATTGTAACATACTGCCTCAACTTTAGTGGGGAGTTTTCCCAAGTAGATTATTATTTTAACTTTTGCTGTTTCTTTGGAACAGAAATTTTTGATATCTACCATCTTTCCCCCCCCAAAAAAGTCTCTGTCACTTACTCTGATAGGCCAATTTAAATTAAATATAATTTGGGAAATTTCATGTCCCTTTTAAGAGATCGAGAGTTATGTTTTTCATCTTCACCTTGGAAGAGAAAAACTTGAGAACAAAAAAAAAAAAAATCACATTACATTGGTTAAATTTTTCTACAGGTGGGCCGGGGATTTAGCTCAGTGGTCCCAGTGCCTGTCTTGCAAGCACAAGGGCCCGGGGTTTGATCCCTAGTAACCACATACAATACTGGGCATGGAGACTCACCCCAGCAGCAACCAGTACCACATACCACAGTGCCGGGTGTGGTGGCTCACGCCTGTAATCCCAGCACTTGGGAGGCAGAGGCAGGAGGATTGCTGTGATGTGAGATGGAGGCTGAGCTCAGGGCCAGCCTGAACCACAAAGCAAGACCCTGTCTTGAAAAACCTTAAAAAAAAAAATTTCTATAGGTGCAGAAACAACAGAAACATATTGCCTATTTCCATATATTATATATACATATATTTCATTTTGTATGTATAATTATGCCAGGGGGTTATTAAATAGCCGTAGATCCAGGGCAGGAGAGTCCACCATGCTGATTTGCTTGCTGGAGAGCTGCAGGATCTGTGCAGTGAAAGAACCTGGAGGCTGTGGAATGAGACTGATCGAGGACACAGACCGGCCTCAAGGTGAGAGCCTGGAAGTCCACTGCCTAGGTGCCTGCGCAAGTCTGAGTTAAAAAGCTGAAGGTGATCTCTCTCTTTTTTTTTTTTTTTCATTTGTTGGTTTTTTTTTTTTTTTTTTTTTTTTTTT